>PVHT020000230.1:29711441-29759603 GCA_004024745.2 Catagonus wagneri | reverse complement strand
GTCCATTTGGTTGAAGGTTGCTCGGCATTTGGCTGTATTTTTGCTGTTATTGGGAGAGAAGTTGAGCTCCAGTCCTTCTATTCCGCCATCTTAATCCAATCTCAACATACATACATTTTTTAATTCAACTACAAATTTAACTGAATATTGTACGTCTAACCTGGCAGCTCTACCCGTGAAACAGTCCTGAACTGGAAGCCATGAAAGTGAGGTAGTTTGAAAACCAAGGGGGGCTTTTCAAGATTCTCTGAAAACAAATGGAGACTCTCCTGCCCTCTGTTGTCAAGAGCTCCAATTCTTGATGACTTTATTGAAAGAATGATTTCCTTTCTAAGATGCCCATAATATTGTGATTAAGGAATTTCTTATTTACCATCTTTCTCTACCCTTTTGCCATGATCTTAATCTCCCCGTGTTGTGGAATCTGCATGGTACAAAATTATGTTTCTCTGAGAGGGTGTCTGGGGTCTAAGGTTTGATTAGAAAATTTTTTTAAGAGGAAAATCACTACCAAAGCCGAAGCCTTGTAGGCTGGCATGACTCGCTGATTAGTTTCACTGCATTTGGTTTTGATCTCCAGAACCTTCACGGGAAAGCGCTTAATGTGCAACCTTCCCATTTCCTTCTCGGTTCATTAATTTGAACCATAATCTTATCCATTTCAGCACTGAGCTTTTACCATGCACTGTCTGGATGCGCTCTTCAGCCAATGAATCCAATGAAGTCATTCCCCAAAGTGGAAGGATTTCTCCCACGGAAGTCTTGCAGCTAAGAGGTGACTGTTGCCACTGAAGTTAAAGATGGACAGAAATGTGGACCTTGCTTCTAGTTTCCTAAACAATCTTTGATGGAAGTGAAGAAAGGCTTGTTTGGGGCGTCTAGCTTCTCACGGGATTTGGATTTTGAGGATTTTGAGGAAACAGATTTGTTCCACACACACCCACCCCATTTAGTATATTGACAAACAACGGCCTTGTGCTTCTGATGAACGCTCTTCAATTTGGAAGGAAATTGCATGACCATCATCTGATCAAAGCAATACAGTGTTCTGAGCATGAGAACAATACACTGGTCAATATTATTCTCAGTCACCCTCCATAGATTGAGATGAATGAAGTTGGCTGTGGAAGCTGGTTAGCTGTCCCGCCCTCCGCCCCCTACCCCCGCCCCGGGTGTGACAACCATGCACCAGCTGTTCATGTCACCTTCAAACTCACAAATAAGAGAGTGCTGCTGAGGATCCCTAATTAATTCCTTCCTTGTTCTACTCCAAGTACATAATCATGTGGCTCTGCCCAGTAGATATTCTGCGAGACAGGACTATTGGGAATCTAACTTCTTCCCTGGCCGCCTTCTCCTGGCCTGAGTTCCTGAGGTCTGAGCTGACCTGGCAAATGCCTGGGGTAGGCGGGGGCGGTCATAGCCTACGTTTCCTATAAAGTGCAAAACCTATAGCCAGAAAAAAACAATTCTGGAAGTCAAGTTTGGGTAAAATCTTTCATTAAATGTTTGAAAATAAATTGTCAAAGTGAAGAGGCTGGGCAGAAAGAAAATCCCGGGACAATCCAGCAAAAAAAAAAAAAAAAAAATTCAAGAAGCCAGGACCAGACAGAGGTGGAAGTGTGGCACGAGGCGCTGAAACCTCATGCATGAGCATGGAATTTGGGGTCAAGGAGAACAGGTGCAAGACTGCTGTCTGCCTCTTTTGGCTCCGTTTCCTTGGAAAGAGTGCTACACTTTCTAAACGTCATGTCCAGTCCCAACGGTTCTTCCTTGACCGCCTGATCACTCTAAAATAGGTTAAATGTGTTCCCTCCCTTAAACATCACACCAAACCAATAGCGTGGATTCTATTTATTTGTAACCTACATGTGAGAGGTTTGCAATCAGAGACACCACGTTTCTAGCTCTAGGTCATGGGGTCACTGAGTGGTGGGTACAGTACCCCAAATCAGACATCTGACGCCAGAGCTCAGCTTCTTAACAACCCTCTGGATGGACTGGTGGAAAATAACCAATAGTAGATTATAAAAGTAGTTTTTGGTGTTAAATTTTTATTTCCCTTCTTTAAAAGTTACAATTGATTATTTTTAAAATCCCTTGCGTTTTCTCATCATATTCATGTTTTCCATTGTGCACTTGAGCACATGTGGCATATTTATAATAGCCATTTTCTGCAAATATCATAATCTCCGCATTCTGGGCTCTGTTTTCCTAATTCTCGCACTGTCTGAGGAACTTTTAATTGGATGCCTAGGTATTGCATATTTTATATTGTGATGCATTCTGCTGCATTCCTTAAAGAGTATTGGATTTTTACTGACAAGAAGTTGAGTTACTTGTGGGTTTACTTGCTCTTTTTGAATTTTGCCTTTAGGTTGCTGTTTCACGGAAGATTGAGATTGACCTGCATTCCAGAGCTATTTGAGCCACACTAATAAGGTCACTCTGGGCTCTCTGTTGAAGCTTCCACGTAGCAATATGGTATTTCTACTCTTTCTTCTAGCTGGAAGAAATTCCAAGAACTTCCAGACTTATGTAAGCAATGGGAATTGTTCATTATACAGCTCCTGTGTTCCATGTAAATTATATAATCAAGCACTCAATTATTGGCCTCTGGTAATTGTTCTTAGAAATTGTTCTTGTTTTTCTTTATAAGGTTCCTCTCTACATAGGCACAAGTTGGTGTTCAGCCAAAGACTGAAGGGATCTTTGTAGGTTCCAACAGGTTTTCATTGTCCTGGCCTCCTCAAATTTCCATCTCTGTACCTTCAGCGTAGCAAGACAGCTAGACTTTATTTAAGTAGTCCTATCTATGTTAGAGTTCACAGGTTATTTCCTGGGGCAGAAAGCTTGAGTTCTCCTTGCCTGTTGCTTTTTTTTTTTCTTTCAGAAATTGAAACCCTGTGCTGTCTGTTTTCCAATATCTGAATACATTTGTTTCTCATATTTTATTGCCCTATTTTCTGGTTGTGTTTTACAGGAGTGTCATTCTTATTCCCCATTGGCAGAAGTAGAAATCAACTAATATTATAAATTTCTCATGAAGTGGTACTTGTAATTTCTCCCGAGAGGGTGTTAAGTCCTTGCATGAGGGGTGGTTGAAGTCCTCACCCAATCTGAAGAGGTGAAGCACACAAGGAGGACTTCTTGGAAGAGGCGGGGCTTGAGCTGCTTCCCCAAAGCCTGATGTGTTTTCAAATATTAACATTCCTTCAGTTTAATTAGCATGCTAAGTTTAAAGAGAGCGCAAATGAGTGATTGAAATTGCCTGACTTAATGAAGCCTTAATAATAACTCTAATTCAGTTTATTTGGCATCTATCACTCATAGATGAATAGCTAATGCCTTTTCTAATAAAACAGTCATAACAAAAGAAAGGAAGCCATAAAATACATGATTTTTATTCTTTCAATCACATACTTTCTAAATGAGGACACTACAACCATTAGATTAGCTCTACAAAATGCTTTGATTCTCTCTCTTTTTTCAAATTCAAGATTGAATTTACTCGACACCACAACAAGAACCATTAAATGCTGTTTTCCTATCCTACTAGCAATTAAATAAAAACATTCCAATTCCATTTCTACATACTGCCTTCTGGAAAGTGATTCTCCTTGTAGGTGGAGAAAACTGACTGCAGGATCTGGATTTTGATCCCCTTTACCAAAACATCTTTCTTTTAGGAGCCCTCAGGGTCCACTGCCTTCATCTCTGAGTCCTGCAGAGCAGACACTTGATAACCTGTGCCCATGAATGGACACAGATGGCTGTGCCCTCAGGACTCCTCACAGTAGCTAAGGCATGTCACCTTTCCAAAAAGAAAAGCTGAGAGCGAACAAAACATGATAGCAGCACAGAAAATACAAACAATGCTAACACATTCCATGTCCTCAACAGCAGCTTTCCCATCCCACCACAGCCCAGTATCTGTTAGTGTTTGGAGTCTCCAAGGTGTTCACATCCTCCTCTCTCATGACCATGTCATTCTCAACTCCGAGAACGTCCCAACACTGTGTCTGGAAACTGTGTCCCAACATGCCTTGGCTCAGGCACCTGAAAATGACCCCTCAGAAGCCTGGCCTTCTGGAATTGAGACTTAAGGAGGGAAGGGAATTAAACTGACAGACCACCCCTAACACATTTAATGTGCCAGACAGGAAATGGAAATAGTATCGTCTTTGGGCTTTGAACTCTGAGGAGCTGTTCTCATCTCATTTTTCATTAGTGAGGTCAAGTGAGTTGTCTAAAGTCACACAGCGAGTGAATGGTAGGCTGGATCTTGGTTTCACCCGATTCTCTCTCTCTCTCTCTCTTTCACACACACACACACACACACACACACACACACACACACACACACACGCACACGCACACACACAGACTTTTCTAGGCACACACTCTACCCGGGGTGCAGGCATTAAAGCGCGTCTTCCCAGAGTTGTTCCTACTCATCTCTCATTTCTGCCAGGAGGAATATTCCTGTTCCTTGACTCACTTGGTCAAAAATGTTGGGATCCTACCATGGATTCCGCATGGGGCTACAGAGCATGGGAAGCGTGGTGAATAAGTCCGAGATCAGCACTTCAAAATATCACAGACTGCTAGGAAACGGAGAAAAGGAAATTATTTCCCGGTAGCGTGTGAGACAAGTTTCAGTTAAAGAAGTGTCAGATATGACAGCAGCAAAAAGGAGAGAAATGTAACCCAGCCTGACTTTTGGATGCGACGGTGGAAGAGGAGAGGCAGATCTCTCTGGAAGGTACCTTGGGGTCATTCCTTAGATAAAAAAATTGAGCTTTCCAGACAGGTGGCAATGGGAGGTTCTCAGAACAAGATCGATCCATCATAGAGGAGAGATCAGTCCTCAACTGGTCTCTCCTCTATGAGAGAGCAGCAGTGGCTGATTCAGAAACCGTGGCGTATTTTATTGGAGTTCAGTTCATTAGCCCAGAGTTATCAAATGTGGGCTAGCAGTGGAAAGGAGGTTAAGTATGGGAGAGGATAGGGCTGGTTTGCCTTTTTAGTCTTTGCTTTAGGTGATATGCCATCTGAAATGTCCCCCACCTTCCTCTGCAATTTGTCAGCTCTCATCTCCAGAACGTGAGTACCGGACGCTCACTCCTGTGCCCGCTTCTACTGTATTTCACAGGTGCCTCTGTTTCTGCTCTTACCCTCCAGACCAGATGGTGTGCCTTGTCCTCTAACCGCTCTAGACTGTGAGCCACTCAGGAAAGGGAGAGTCCAGTCCTGTTTAACTCTTATCCCCAGAACCTAGAGAGGTCCAAGTGCTAGGCATGGTGTGGTCATTCAACAGACACTCCCTCGATGCACCATTAAATAAATTTTCTACCTGCCGTGAATAAATAGTTATGCATTTCAGTTTTTCCCCCCAAGCCCTGGAATCAGCTAATGTATTTCCAGCACGTTGATGAACTTTTCCTACCCCAACTTTTCACCCAATCTTCCCCTTCAGGTAGTATTCTTAGGAACTTTGTTGCTTGTGGAATTTGTGTTTAACCAAATCCAGTTTTTCTATTGTCTGCCTGGGTCTCTAACCCCTCAAAGTCCATTTGTATTATGTCTCTATTCACTCTGTTGCTTTCTAGGTCTTCCGATTTAGTGTAATTTGTGAATTTCATTAACATGCTATTTATTCTCACTTTGAAATCTCAGGTACTCTAACTCCTTTCTTGCAGCTTATCACCAAGAGTAAGGTAGATGTCTCCTAAACTAAATGCGCCAGTGGTATTTAATTTGGAAGCGTTATGAATATAAAGGGAGAAAAATAACAGAAAAGGATTGAATAGATTCTGAGGGAAAAAAAAACCTCAGAGATGCTTATAAAGAGTTATTCTTTAAAGAAAAATATGTTCAAGAGAAACAGATAAAATATATGTGCATTGAAGGTGTGAAATAATTGGGAACTAGCCATTTAGAGGAAAATGGTAGAAGTGTTAATAGATAATGCAGAATTTACACTAACAAAAAAATAATAACGAATATACTAGAACACTAGAGTACTGAACCTAACAGCCACTCTGGAGATTATGAAATGTTTCCTTCTCTTTTTTATAGACAGGTGTACAAGCCCTGAGGCACTTGGTCAAAGGCACACCCCAAATTGTTACAGAGCAACTCCTAGAAGCCAGGTTTTCTGTTTCCCAATTTGCTACTCTTTCTTCTAAAGCATCATTCCTTTACATATGTAAGCCCTTGGGCTTATACATGATTGACACATAAATCATTTTAATTTGTACAATATACTTGCTAAAATAGGCCTGGTACTCCTCAGTTTCCTTATTTGACACATTAAAAAAGTCTAAGGCTCAGAGAGACAGTGAGGCTCCTAGTTAGGGACAGGTCAGATCTGAGGCTCTTTTTTCTTACTCCGAAATTGGCATTCTTGCCAATAGACCGAACTGGCCCTGACATAAAAGGAATACGAAGCCACATTTGAAAGGGACACAACAATTAACTAGCTTATCTTTAGTCCAAAAGCTAAAGAAACATGATGACTGCTGGGATGACTGAAAAATGAGCTGTAGCAGTTTGCCAATGGATACAGCCTGGAGGGTGAAGAACCTTCACCCTGAATTCAGATAACTCAGAGTTCTAACCTAGCTTTGCTGTTCCTGGTCCACGCTGTGTTGTTGACAAGGTCAGCCGCACATCGTCACCATGTACACTGTAAATGTGTCACTTGGGCAGGGCTACTTGTGATGACTGTATTAGGTGGAGACCTCAAAATATAATTGACCTGTTTCCCGATGGGCATCTTTGTGGCAGAATGGGTACCAGGAAGCACTACCTTGCCTCTAGTGCTTGTCTTCTCATGTTTCTATGTAACCATCCAGTTCTGGGAACCAGAACACCAGGTCAATAGCACTGACACATGGATGGGAATTTCTAGACTAGCCATTGAAATAGCTGATGGAGAATGAGACTGTCAGAGTAGGTGGGGGGAATAAAGAGGGGTGCTTCAGCAATGATCAAAATAGGCACTTTTTGAAATACTCTTCAGTTTACTTTGGATGTCAGCACTATTTGATCTTTCTCAGCACTTCATAAAAATGGGCATTCTATGCAACCTTGATGGTACTCGTGTTTAGAAAAAAAAACCTGTGCGCTCTTTCTATAGATAGGATGGCAATTAAAGCAAAAAGTTTGTGTTTTTGTATTGTGTCTTCATATATGAAAACCGATAAACTCTGACTTCAAACCCCCCTCCCACATACTCATTTTGCTCATCACACAGTATTTAAGTATCTATATAAGAATTTAGGCAGAAATATTTGAAGAAGTCAGCCCTTGATTTGCTTTAGAAGAATACAATGAGATTCTTGTCCAATCTCCTTCTGCTCTTATCAGCCGTGTCACCCTGAACTGGTCACTTGATTTTTCTGAATCCATATTCTCAAATTTAATGGAAAGAAATAACATTTACCTGAACCCAAAAGAGGATTGTTTTAAATATTAATATAATTTGACAATGTAAAAATAGTTTTAGAAAGCCTGAGAGGTTCTCAAAGTGCCCGAAGACAGGGGTTTCCTAAATCTCAGCTAGATTAAGGCAAGAAAAACTACCTCAGGGGTCTGGTTTTTTGGGCAGAAGATAGAAGCAGAGATTGCCCAGCAATGCTTATATTCAAAATCAGGCTGCTGGTAACATTACTTTCCCCTGGGCTTTTACAGGTTAACCAGACCTCAAGCCAGTCACCTCAGACGGGTGGCAGGGTTTGGTCACACCACAAGAGGATGGACAAGAACAGATTTATTTCAGGACCCCAAACAATGCATCTCCAAAAGGAAACTGGAGTACAGTTATGGAGCCAGAACTAAAGAATCCCCGTGGTGGAACTTCAGGGGAGACCAGCATCTCTAAGCACAAGGGTACACTGGATGCCACCTACATACAAGGAAGCCCTGGCTAACCCACATGGAAGGAAAGGTCAGATGAGTCATATGGGCTCATCTGATCACAAAGTATAAATCAGATGAGCTGGGGAAGGTACAGGCTGCAGACTTATCCTAAGAGGATGTACAAAAGTAATTTGGAGAGATGAGCTAATGATCAAAGTGAGAAAAGAATCAAATAATCGTCATGGAGCCACAGAAACAGAAGATTTGATGGTTAAGAGGACAATGACCACAGGAGCAGCAGGGCACATGAGGGTTAGCTGAGCATGGGTGGACGTGAGGGCACCCAAGCCCAGGACGTGCCCGCTTTGTGGGGCTGGCTGATCAGGACAAGGGCAAGTGGAAGACAGAATAATGCCCCTCCCCCAAAGATGTCCATCTGGATTGCTGGAACCTGTGAGATGGCAATACCCTTGCCTTACAAAGGGACTTTGTAGGTGTGATTAAGTTAACAGTCTTGAGATGAGGAGGTTATCCTGGATTATCTTGGATTAGGTCTAAAGTAACCACGAGGGTCCTTGAAGAGGAGGCAGAAGGGTTAGTGTCAGAGAAGACCGTGATGATGGAAGCGGAGGTTGGAGTGATGGACAAGAAGCCAGGGACAGGGGAATCTTCTAGAAGCTGGATAACAGAATCTTCCCTAGAGCCTCCAGAAGGAATGCACTTCTGGTAAAACCCTGATTTTACTCCTGTAGATACGTGTCAGTCTTCCGACCCCCAGATCCATAAGACAGTGCACATGTGTACTATTATGCTCTTGATAATTTATTAGAGCAGCAACAGGAGACTAATACAGGCAGATCAGCCCAGTTTGGGGATTGGTTCAGGGACTAAGGAGAATGTTCCAGAGGTACTTAGCAGGTTTGAGGAGAAGCTTAATGGGGAGGAGAGAATTAGGACATGCAAGAATAATTTTTAATAAGTAGAGGGTTGCCTTTGCATCCTTTGGCAATCTAACATTAAGCTTATAAATTCAATTTCCATGTAACATCTCTGTTTGCAAAAGCCTGGGAAATGATATTTCCTTTCTGCATTGGAAGAAATATGGATAGGAATTAAATGACCAGTCTTGCAAAACATGTATTTAAGGCTTAGAAGAATGAGGACAATAAAAGACAAACTAAATTTTAGTCTACCTAATTTAAGTATCTCTAATTCAACAGCATGACTATTTCATCATAATGGCACTATCTAGCGTAGTATTGTCATTCTCTTGCCAAAAACTGATTAGATGAGCTCTTTGTAAAAATTATGATGACTGGGAAAATATGGGCAAGTTTAATTTCATCAGTTCAGAAAATATGATCACTTTTCCTAATGGAGTGTAACAAAAAAAAAAAAAAAGGAAATGGAAAGCTAAGTTAGTTGCAGTAATTAGGGAGCTGGCCAAGAAACCAGAGTTATGGTTACTTAAGATACGTTTCCATGGCAGTCTGATCAAAGAAAGCCTCAAATCTATAGAGCTGATAGAAGAGATATAGTGTCTTAAGAAGTAAGTACAAAATAGACAAAGAACAATTTACTGCAGCTTTGGCATTTTTCTGTTAATTATGGATTCAATGTCATCAGGAGAAACTCAAACCAAATGCTAATCTGAAACAGAGTTTTTATTTTTTACTGATTTTTTAATGTTCAATGACCCTCATTTTCAGTGAATGAATTGGTGAAAGATTCTTTGGAATCTAACAACCTTAGTTTACTCAACTTTTCAACATTTAATTGAAATCCATCAGATAGTCTAGAATATATGAAAGATTTCGTGAAGTAATGGAAAACTATTAAATTTTTATTTCCCCATAATGAATATCTAGTAAGGTGATTAAAGGGCAGAATGAGAAGAACAGAGTTACAGTAAGATTTTGAAGAAGAATTTCATTTTCTCAATAAAGTCTTAAAAAATTTAATAAATTTGATAAAACAGGTGAAATTTGCCTTGAGAATAGTCTTTCAAAGAATAGGAAAACTGGAAAGATTTGAGAAGCATACGTATAAGTCCTGGAGCAGAAAGAAGATGTTATCACAGAGCTCAAGTCCTGAAGTCATACCCTTGATTCTCTGAGACAGAATCATTTCCTTTCCTTTTTCAGCAATAACACATCGTGAAAGGTCACATAAATTTTTGAGTTATTCATTATTTTGAAATCATGTCATGTAATTTCTTACATTGGCTTAGAGTGCACTTAAAATATTGAGGCATATCACCCACCATAGGTCTCATACACAAGGATAACACAAGAAATGACTGCTGACTTTCTTATGACTGTGTGGTATATATAACACAATGTGTGTGATCCAGAAGCTCATTATCTCATACTCCTCACTTGGTTAATTAAGAATCAGATAGTAAAGGATGTGGCACATATACAGTGAAGAGAGAAGAAAAAACAGAAATGGCCACATGGATAAATGGTATTTATGTTGTAATAAATATGTCAAAACCATATTCTGGTTATCGATACTGCTTATTGCAATATCATCCATGTATAGCCATTTTAAATTACCAAAACCTGCACGTTCTGCATAATGTTGAATTTCCCTAAAACTCTTCAAAGCAGGTGTAGATATTATTATACTCTCATTTATACATATGAATTGTCTCCCTCTCAGAATATTAAATGACTTTCCCAGCTAACACATGACCCACTCTTTCTCTCGCCCCCCCCTTTAAAGTGGTAGCTATTATGAATGATTAATTTCTGTAGTATGCATGAAAATAAACATATAAAGCTTTTGGAAGAAAACTCAGGACAGTATCTTTGCAATGTCAGAGCAGGTAAAGATTTTTAGATGGAATACAGAGTGCAATAAACATAAAATAACCAAGGATAAATTAGACCACATGAAAATTAAAATTGTCAGCCCCATCAAATGACATCATTAGGAAAAGAACTGGCAAGTCAGACACTGAGAAATTACTCACAATACATATATTTGACAAAGGACTTGTATCCACAACGTATAAAGAAAACTCACAATTCTTCAACAGAAAAACAGACAACTGTAGCTCCTGTTGTGGCTCAGCGGTTAACAAACCCAACTAGCATCCGTGAGGATGCAGGCTCGCTCCCTGGCCTTGCTCAGTGGTTCAAGGATCTGGCATTGCTGTGAGCTGTGGTGTAGGTCGCAGACGCGGCTGGGATCCTGTGTTGCCATGGTGTAGACTGGCAGCTACAGCTCCGATTGGACCCTTAGCCTGGGAACCTCCGGATGTCGCAGGTGCAGTCCTAAAAAGACACACACACACACACACACACACACACACACACACACAAACCCAATAACCCACTAAAAGTGAAAAGTATTTGAAGAATCAGTTTGTATATACTTAAGTGAAGCAAGTGGCCACGAAATAAATGAGAAGATGTTCAACTTCACTAGTCACCCAGGAAATGCTAATTAAAGCCACAATGAGGTACAGCTACAACCCATTAGAATGGATAAACTTAAAAAAATTAAAAATAAAAAATTAAATTAAAAAAAGTACAAAGTTAGTGAAAATGTGGAACAACATGCATTGCTGGAGGGAATGCAAAATGATATAACTTTGGATAATAGTTTGGCATCTTCTTTTAAAGGTAAGCATGCACCAACCATACAAATCAGCAGTTTCACTCCTAGGTACCATACACATGATAAATAAAAATACATATCTAACAAAACTTGTACACGGATTTCCATGGCTACTTCATATATATTAACCAAAACCTGGAAAAGGCACAAATGTCCATTAAGCAGTTATATAAATAAAGGGGAGAGTGGCTATGCAATAATAAAATCACCACAATGTACATTTAAAGTATCTTATAATTGTATATGTCAATTTTATCTCAATAAAGCTGAAAAAATAAGCCGGGTATGTCTATACAATAGAATATTATTTGCCAATAAGATAAAGGAGCTACTGATAGATCCACAACATGGATGAGGCTCAAAGAGATAATTTTGAGCAAATGGCACATATAAAAATAGTGCATCTTCTATGATTATATTTATATGGAAATACTGAGAATTAAAATCTATTTTCCAGTGAGAGAACGTAAATCAACCTGGAGTTGGGCCGGGGTGAGAATGGGCACAAGGCAAACTTACTGAGTGATGAGAAGGTTCTGTATCTTGGTGGCAGTTACTGTATCCATTTTTTAAGACAGGTGCATTCGCAATGTGTGCATTTTGTTGTATCTAAATTACACATCAATAATGTTGATTTACAAAAATGTACTGCATTGCACTACGATTTTCTAAGACAATAAAACTGTACATTGTATTTTAGATCTTGCAGTGCTTGCCTGTTAAGGCAAAACAAATAGCCCCCAAACTAGTGGCTAAAAAGCTTGTGTCATCTCATGCAGTTTTTCTGGGTCAGAAATCGGAGAGTAGCATAGCTGATTGGTTTCAGCATAAAGGTCTCAGGCGGTGGCTGTCCAGTGGTTGGCTAGGACTCTAATCACCTGAAAACGTCACTAGAGCAGAAGGACTCACTTCCTAGGTGGCTCACTTAATGTACCTGGAAATGTTGTCATTAGTGCTGGTCATCCACATGAAATACATCCCTATACATATTTACAATAATAAATATCAGGATATATATATTGCACATGCATGCATATTCGTGTTATATGCTTGCTTAATAACAGCTTAGTTCTAGTGGGAAATCTGGATCCATGTATATGTATACATTTATATACATCAAGAATTTCAATAACAACTTGCTATTTCAGAAGATGTGGTATATATACATGATGGAATACTATTCAGCCATAAAAAGGATAAAATAATGTCATTTGCAGCAACATGGATGGAATTAGAGACCCTCATACTGAGTGAAGCAAGTCAGAAGGAGAAAGACAGGTGCCATATGATATCTCTTATAACTACAGTCTATATACTTCACAAATGAAACTTTCAACAGAAAAGAAAATCACGAACTTGGGGAACAGACTTGTGGTTGCCAAGGGGGTGGGGGAGGGGGTGGGAGGGAATGGGGTTAACTAGTACTTCGCTGATTGAAAAGCAAGGAGATCCAGCTGTATAGTACAGGGAACTATGTCTAATCACAGGGAACTATGTCTAATCACATGTGACAAATCCATATATGTACATGTAACCGGGTCACCACGTGGTGCAGCTGGAAAATCTGACAGAAATCTGTAAACCAGCTATAATGTAAAAATAAAAAAAAAATTAAAAAAAGAAGTATTAATTAGAATACCTGAAAAGTAACACTTTATTTTGCCAGTTACTTGTGAGGAGTTCCCCAGCTAAAACTGAGCCTCAGAAATACCTTAGTTCCTCAGGCAAACAGCAAACAAATGCTATATTTAGAAAAAGGAAATGCCAGCCTCATTAATTGCTGTGGGAGTCCTTCTCTCCCCTCAACACCTTTCCTTCTGAGACACCTTCATCATTGCCCATCACATTCTGCTGATGGCACCGAAGACATTGCTTCTTGCCACCGTGTAAACGCCTTTGTAAGATGCTGAAGTGCTATCTGCCATGACTCCAAAACTGCCTGCGCTTAAGTGAGCAGGTTATGGTACAGATGTCTGCTGGTATCTGCAGGGGATCAGTTTCAGGACACCCCCTACCCTGCCCGCCCACCCTAACCCCCAACTGTGAGTATCAAAATCCAAGGCTGCTTGAGTCCCTTATATAAAATGGAGTGGTACAGGGTCCCTCCGGATCCGCAGTCCCTCGTCTGTGGATTCAACCAACCAACCCTGGAGTGGAACTGGCAGATACAGAGGGCCACCCGTACCCAGATGTTCCCACCTAAAAGACCGGATGGAAAAGCTGCCCAGGAACTGACAGCTCCGTCTCTGTGCCAGGTTTCAATCTCTCCAAGATTTTCATCCTGTGGTCTTAACATCCTGAGAACCTTAAACTCTGGTTGTTCTGTGAGCCCCTCAGAGGCTTTATAGCTGAAGCTCAGTTTCTCTCCTTTGTCCCCATCTTGTTTGAGGCCTGGTGCAATCACCACTTTTACTACTCAGGCTCTAATGTATGGAGACTTCTTTTCACAACCAATCAATAAAATTTCTAATTCAGTTACTAATTTCCTGCTCCCCTTAACTAATCTCCAAAACACTCTCCACTGCGCTCACTTTCCCCTTTGATTAATTAAGCACACAATCAGCTTGCATCAGTGACAACAGCAGAGCAGGGAGAAGATGGGTAGATCAGGCGGCCTTAATATCAGCATCAGCTTAGCCACAGACAATGTTTTTACATTCAGTGAGTTATTCAAATTCCGAAGCCTTCAGTTCTTCTTTTGGCAAAATGACAGCAGAACCAAACCAACCACTTATGTTGCTTAACTTTTAAAACTGGGCCTGGAACAAATCACCCTGGGGACACCAAGGGAAGATGCTCTCTCTCTCTCTGTATGCGTGTGTGTATGTACACACGCACACGTACACATACATATAGATTCTGTATATATGTCATATATACTGTGTATATGCATATATGTTTGTATATTATATACATATGTACACACACGCACACATACACATACATATAGATTCTGTATAAATGTCATATATACTGTGTATATGCATATATGCGTGTATATTATGTATATACACACACACGCACATGTATACATACAGATTCCGTATATGTCATATATACTGTGTATATGCATATATGTTTGTATATTATATACATATGTACACACATGCACACGTACACATACATATAGATTCTGCATATATGTCATATATACTGTGTATATGCATATATGCGTGTATATTATGTACATATATACACACGCACATGTATACATACAGATTCCGTATATATGTCATATATACTGTGTACATTCATATATGCGTGTATATTATATATATATAGTATGTGTGTATGTGTCTACATATGTATCTATCTTGGAAAATACTTTTTCTTGGCCTTCTCCAAGCAGCGATTTGGTTTTGATTCTTCTAATTGAAAGCAGTTCAGGGACCTCCCGCTGTGGCACAGTGGATTAATGATCTGGCTTGTCTCTGAGGCATTGCTGGTTTGATTGGAGGCCTGGAATATTGGGTTAAGGATCCCCGGCTCAGAAACTTCCGTACAACGTGGATGTGACTGGAAAAATCAATCAATCAATCAATCAATCAATCAATGTCTTAAAAATTACAAAATAGGAGTTCCCGTTGTGGAGCAGCGGAAACGAATCCGACTAGGAACCATGAGGTTACGGTTTCAATCCCTGGCCTTGCTCAGTGGGTTATGGATCTGGCATTGCCGTGAGCTGTGGTGTAGGTTACAGATGCCGGTCGGATCCTGCATTGCTGTGGCTGGGGTGTAGGCTGGCAGCTACAGCTCCAATTGAACCCCTAGCTGGGAATCTCCATATGCTGCGTGTGCGGCCCTAAAACGACAAGAAGACAAAAAAAAAAAAAAAATTACAAAATAAAAGCAGTTCGGTGAGATGAGAGTGGTAGAAGAAAAGCCAAGCCATTATTCTCTGGCAGCAGTGACACGAGGATACTGGCAGCCAGAGGACCTGGTTTCCCAGTTTCCAGATGTGCTTCTGAAAACCATCGTGTTGTGTCCAGGATGCTGAGTTCACTGGGTCCTGCAACTGACGGATTTCCTCATCAATGAATAGGTGTCTCCAGGCCCACAGAGGCGTCACTGAACTCTGCTTCTCCAACTCCTCTGTGGATGAAATGTCTCACTTCTCCAAAAACGGAGCTATTCCTCATTGAACCCGGACTAATAAAATGATGGATATGCATATTTCAACCACACACTGCTGTGTTCTATGTTACAGACCTAATCTACGGATCAGTACGGACGTGCATTAAGATGCAGTCTTCTGTCAACACCTACAGTGCAGAATCTAAATTAGTCACGATGACACCAAATTGGCACCAGCTAAAGTAATGTGCATCACATATTACAATTGCTATGTAAATTATAAACCGACATTTCTAAATCCCAATTTGTTTTTAATAGTAAGTATTAGAAGGTATATACTTGGAGTTCCTGTCATCAGCAGAAAAGAATCTGACTAGGATCCATGAGGACGCAGGTTTGATGCCTTGCCTCACTCAGTGGGTTAAGGACTCAGCGTTGCCGTGAGCTGGGGTGTAGGTCGCAGACGTGGCCCCGATCCCATGTTGGCTGTGGCTGTGGGTAAAAGCTGTCGGCTACGGCTCTGATTCGACCCCTAGCCTGGGAACCTCCATAGGCCATGGGTGTGGCCCTAAAAAGGCAAAAAAAAATTATATAAAAAAAGAAGGTATCTACTTGGAGGGGACACTGAAAACACCTTCTCTGCGCATGTGGTGAGGACACAGGCAAAGGGGCTTGGGTCCACACTGTAGGTGATCTGGTCCAATCATCCCCTTGGGAAGCGGGCAGGGTGAGGGAGGGAAGATGATGCTTCCTTTCTCAGGCTTCTTTTTTTTTTTTTGTCTTTTTTGTCTTTTTAGGGCCGCACTCGTGGCATATGGAGGTTCCCAGGCTAGGGGTCCAATCGGAGCTGTAGCCACCAGCAGAATCCACAGCCACAGCAACGCAGGATCCGAGCTGCATCTGTGACCTACACCACAGCTCACGGCAACGCTGGATCCTTAACCCACTGAGGGAGGCCAGGGATCGAACCTGCAACCTCATGGTTCCTAGTGGGATTCCTTAACCACTGAGTCACAACGGGAACTTCTCAGGTTTCTTCCTTGATTTTCCTCCTGGAGGAAGAATGACTTCTTATTGGGGGAAATGAGATTAACTCTCAGTGCTGAGGTGTGGCCAGTGCCAGGTGTCCACTTAGGGTTGGCCATCTGTTTTTTTCTTCTTCCACTATCACCATCTATTTGAGTCTCCTCTCTCCATGTCTCTTTTTGTCTCTTTTCATGAAACTCAAGCTCCTTAGGGCAGTTTATCTCTTCAGGATCTGGAACTGTGACTGTCCCATAGTTAGTGCTCAATAACTCTTTGAAAAATAAAGGAAGGAGTTCCCGTCGTGGCGCAGTGGTTAACAAATCCGACTAGGAACCATGAGGTTGCAGGTTTGATCCCTGGCCTTGCTCAGTGGGTTGACGATCCGGCGTTGCCGTGAGCTGTGGTGTGGGTTGCAGACGCGGCTCGGATCCTGCGTTGCTCTGGCTGCGGCGTAGGTCAGTGGCTACAGCTCCGATTGGACCCCAAGCCTGGGAACCTCCACATGCTGCGGGTGCAGCCCTAAAATGACAAAAGGCAAAAAAAATAAAGAAAGAAAGAAAAAGAAAGGAAAACTCTTTTGGGCAATTGTTTTTTAGCTCATCAATGCATTAAAATTCAAAATCATGCTGAACTTCTAGATTTCTGCTTACTACACCAGACATAGAAACACTAAGGTTGAAGATACATTAAAACCATTCTAGGGAGTTCCCGCTGCGGTTCAGTGGGTTAAGAATCTGACTGCAGTGGCTCGGGTCCCTAAGGAGGTGCGGGTCTGATCCCTGGCCTGGCGTAGTGGGCCAAAGGATCTGGCATTGCCAAAGTGATGTGGGTTTCAGCCGAGACTCAGATTCAGTCCCTGACCTGGAAACTTCATATGCTGTGGGTTTGGTCATAAATTAAATTAAAAAAAATTCTAAAGAAATAGTAAGGAAATGGAAAGAAAGTGAACCCATTTCATACTGATTAGTTTATCAGTAAATGCTGAAAGGAGAGCACCTCTGTCATTCAGCACAAAACCTCTACTGTCCCTGTATCTTCTGACACCCCAGGTGTCTGCAGGGATCCCTTAGCCTTCCCCCAGATTTACAGCAAGCACGTTCTACATCGGTGAAATTTCATAGAGAAAACTGAGTACTCCTCCACAGGGTAGTTTTAAGAAGATGGTGACATTTTCTGCATGTCACAAGGAGTCTTCATTACAACATGTGCTCAACAGCAAAAGAAACTTTTAAAAGTTCGCAAATGTGGATCCAGAAGGTGCTTGCCATCAGCCAGGCAAGTCATGCATTTGCTCTACCCACTTGCTTGCTTTCTGTCCCAGTGTAATCACCACATTTTCATCACAGTATGAGGCACAGTGAAGATGGTAAGGACCATCATTCCTTCCCAAGCGACAGCTCCCTCAGCCACTTGCACCAAGCCAGACCCCTAACCCTTGAACGGGAGCCCTTTTAAATTCCACAAGAAAGGCTCTGGCTGCAGTACTGGGGAAACCTGATACTTCGGTGCCAAACTGAGTATTTCAAAGAATCAAATATTTAATGAGTAAGTTACACTTTCTGAAAATCTTTCATAATAGATGAAGTTAAGCCTGTCTCTCAAGATTAATTATTACCACGTGGCTGGTTTGGCTGTCTGTGGGTCTGGATTTACTGACCATTGGCTACTCTATAACCCTTGAATCTCTAGTGAGTCCTGCTTTGGGTTTAACTAAGTATAAAATAAGGAGAAACAATCCTCAACATTCAGATTTTACAAAACTGAAATTCTAAAGCCTAAAGGCTTTGAAAAGACATTTAAAAATGGATTTGAATCGAAGAAATGAATCTCCTGCCTTTTGGCCTCTTGGCAAGGAAGATCACCCTTCAACTAATTAGCAGAAGAAACGAGCCTGCCCTTAGCCTCCTTGCTTTTGAAATTAATCATCCCCAGTCTACCTGTTTTAATTAAGTGTATTTAAGGTTCACACAAAGGGATTTAATTAGACTTAGATGCAGTTCCAAGCTGGGAATCCCAAAAAGGGTACCCATGCCTTAACACAGCGCACCGTCATGGGGCAGGCTTGACTTCAGGACCTCTGCAACGCAAGCTCTGTGCTTTCCTCTAAAATGTGGAAGTCTGGATTTGTTAAACCCAGAAATGTTCTTTTGCTTGCTTTTGCTGTTTAATCATTTTGAAAATGATGTATATGAAGGGATTCAGCCTAGAATCATGGAGTGTTATAATGAGAAAGGACCTTCGATTTCAGCTAGTCCAACTCCTTTGTTTTTCCTATAAAAATACAGAAATGTTAACAGAGTTAATACCTTGCTCGAGCAGCAGATAAATTGCATAGTGACAGAGTCTGGAACAAAATCCCATTCTCTATACTCCAGAATCAATGTCTATTTAAACCACATCACACTGCAGTATTTTGAGTCCATGTAAGAATTCGATAATTTTTGGCTGCTAAAAATTATCTATTCATTATTATGTATTCATCACTTCCTCTTAATATTACTGACAATAATGAAGCTACCTTATTTTTAAAAAAACCATGCACTGCTTCACAAGTGTTTGGAGCAAATGCATGGGCATCGACTTTGACTCTTTTTTCTTTTACACTTCAAATGTCTGATGTTGATTAGCTGTCTTTTGAATGACTTATGAGAAGTAAAACACCTGCCACTACCTTCAACATAGTTGTTTGTGCCTTTAAGGCCAAGGCACGCAAAAAATATAAAAGACACTAACTTGGGAGAAGGCATGGAAGCCAAGGGGTATCAAATTTGAAGATGACACACAATTGCAGGATAAAAATTCAATTTCTCATAATTCCAGACACTCCTCTGGGTATACACAGAAATACAGTTCATATCAACATAGAGAAATAGCTCACAAAGTCCCACTGAATTTCATTACCTAGTTGGGGAGATATTTGGAGCTCTCTGTGGAAAGTGCTAAGATTCTCTTAACACACTTCTGAGGGACAGCAACACAACCAGCTTGATACAGGGAAGGCAGAAACAAGCACAAGTGGGGGGTCTTCCCCATCTTTGCTTTTACTATAGACGAGTGCCTGATTTGGTTCTTTTGAAGGCATTTTTTACACTCATAATCAAACAATCATTTGAATATTTCTTCAATTCTTTCATTTATTCACCTAATATTTATTGAGCATTTGGTACGTGTCAAGCACTTCTCCTTGTTGTGAGTACATGGATATGAACAAGCATAATTCCTGCTTGTTTATAATATGTAACATATAAATTATAAATCAGAAGTTAGATGATAGGGAGTTCCCATTGTGGCTCAGTGGAAGCAAATCCGACTAATATCCATGAGGATGGGGGTTCGATCTCTGGCCTCGTTCAGTGGGTTAAGGATCCAGCACTGCCGTGAGTTGTGGTACAGTTTGCAGATGTGGCTCTGAACCCACGTTACTGTGGCTGTGGTGTAGACAGGCAGCTGTAGCTCTGCTTCAATCCCTAGCTAGGGAATTTCCATATGCCGTGGGTTTGGCCCTAAAAAGCCCCCCCAAAAAAAGTTAGATAATAAATAAGGGAGTTCCCTGGTGGCCTAGTGGTTAGGACTCTGCACCTTCATTGCTATAGCCTGGGTTTGCTCTCTGGTCTGGGAACTGAGATCCCACATCAAGCCATTGCACTGTGCAGCCAAAACAAAAGAAGTTAAGGAGTTCCCACAGTGGCTCAGAAGTAATGAACCCAACTAGTGTTCAGAGTACATGTGTTCCATCCCTGGCCTTTCTCAGTGGGTTAAAGGATCCAGGGTTCCCAGGAGTTGTGGTGTAGGTCAAAGATTTGGCTCGGATCTGTCATTGCTGTGGCTGTGGTGTAGGCCAGCAGCTGCAGCTCCAATTCAACCTCTAGCCTGGCAACTTCCGTATGCCACACATACAGCCCTAAAAAGCAAAAAAAAATAAAAAAAGTTAGATCATAAGTAATAAATGATAGCACATAATCTAAGCTCAATAAGTGATAACATACAAGCTCAATGTAAGCTCAACAAATAATAAGCGATAGCATCATCTAAGCTCAATAAGAAGACTAAGTGACAAAGAGCTATTTCGCATGGGAGAATCAAGGGCTTCCTTAGGAGGTGCTGTCTGAACAGAGACCTGAATGAGGACAGGGACAGTAACATGGAGATATCTGGGGAAAAAGAAAGATTCAGGCAGAAGGAGCATCAAATACAAAAAGCATGAGAGGGTCTCTGCTTGGCTATTATACAAGTGAGTATACCTGGTAATAGATATAACCATCACCTTGAGTGGTTACAATAAGCCAGACACTGTTTTAAGCATCTTTCATATATTAACACATTTGAAAATCACAACAACACAATGACATGGATATTTTCATTATTTCCCTCATTTTACAGATGTTAAGACAGTAGAGAGAGAGAAGATTGATGATTTTCTCAAGGTCAGACAGGTAGAAAATATTTGTTCAGTAAATTAAAGTACAGTCAGATGAGGCAATACCAAACCTGTAAGTTTATGTAAACAAGCCTTGAGTTATCTGGACTGTAGAAAATACAGGGTGTGAGTTAGAAGGAGGTGAAACTAGAGGCTGAGAATCAGTGTAAAGAATTTCTACAGTATTCCTGATGAGAAACAGTAGGGGACTGAACCAAAGAAGTAGCTTTAGGAAGTGAGAGGAGATGGTGACTTTGAGCCATGCCTGTGAACTTGTTAAGAACTGACAACTTGTTGGACATGGCTGATAAGGATTATGATAAAGAAAGAGTTCTTAAAAAATTTTGGCAGATTGAAATAAATCAATTTCCCTTCTGATTCTTCCCAATTTTTAGAGGCCCCAATTCTCAAATGCTGGACATTTCAGTAAATGTTGCAGTCAGAGAATTTCAGTTTTAGGAAGAATCATGCCAATATTATCACCCTATATCCTTATTTAAAGATGAAGAGATAGAGCCCAGATAGGCAGAATTATTGACCCAAACTCATTTAACAGATGGGGGGGGGAGGTTTAATACTAGAACGTGGGTGGTCTTTCACGGTCTCGACAGTATGAGGAAATCTGAGTAATCACATATTTCAGGGTGCTCCAGATTTTTGCTAACATCTTTTCCTTCTCTGGTGCCCTGAAGTTCATTTGAATGTCCCGGTAAAATCATGCCGAGAAAATTCATTCGCTCACTCTACAAACATTGACGGTTATCAGCAACATGGCAGGCATCGTGCTAGGTCCTTAGACGGCCCTCTACGGCACTATTGCGAAAATTTTCATTGAGTGCCGATTGCATACCAAGCATTGTTTCAACGCCTGTCCTCCCAGGAAGTGCGTTTTTATACCTGAATCCAAGTTCAAGTCAACTTTACACCGAAGTCCATGTTCTTTCCACCAGGCAGAGAATATGAGGCTGAAAACCACTTTCAGTTTCTTTTTTCAGTAATTACCTGCTCCCCTGTTTCTCCTGCCTCTTCCACATCTTATGAATTATAGGTGGCATTAGGTTGCTCTGTGCCACACTTCCTTCTCTTTTCCTTCCAGAGAAGAGGGTTTTTTTTTTTTTTTAAATCCGTGTATCGGTGCAAATAATGAGTTCTTGGAAGCACGGTCACTGTAGGCACGTGGGAAGTGACTAGTGTCCTGCAATAAAGGATGCCTTGTCTGTGAGCATTGCTGAGGGAGTGGCATAGATGGCGTCTTGTCAGCGCTCACTGCTGGTTATTTATTACGGAGGAGAGCTGGCCACCTTGGCTCTGCAGAACCAAGACCTTCTCAGTAACTAAAGCAGATTTTTATGGAAATTTTTAATCTTGTTGGAATTGAGGCATGCCTTCCACCAAGCCATCTCCCAGTCTCTAATTCATCATCACATTTTGATGAGGTAATTTTCTTACCATCAGGGCAAACTAACCCTCAGGAGGTTTTCCTGGGAAGGAGTTGGGGGAAAAGATTAAATGCTAACATTTTCAACAAAGTCTACACAAAAAACCTTTAACCACCTCCATAAATGGGGTCTACAATTATTTTGGAATGGGCCTGTAATGATGACGCTTATGTCTATTTTTATAAGATCCTACATCACCCTAACTACATTCACAGTAAACTTGTCAGATGTCAACAATATGGGGGCGAGAATCTAGTTCCCGGGTTTATTAACTGCTGTGCCCTGTGGCATTTTCTCAGAATGACTGTATAACACTGAGCCAGAGGCCGCTTTTACTTCTAACATAAATACAAGAACAACCTTAATAAAACAGATGAATTACACTGCAGTGTAAATTAGACGGTTCTAATGGACTCCGGCGGCGAACGTAGTGAAATAGTAACCCATGTGATTAGGTTTTTACTACGCCAAAGACAGTGAGTGTAAATCATGAAAGGCTGCCAATTTTTATTTTATTTTGCTTTGTTTTATCGGTTTTCTCATCCACATCTCTCACCTCTTGAAGGAGCAGCGAGTTTGCCCAGGGACCGGGGGCTTAGTCATCTGCCGTCCTGGGTCCAGCCTCTCCAAGGGTGTGCTCAGAATGACAACACCGATGCAGAGAAAGTTCATAAAATCTGACCAGCCTATGGGTTCTACAAAAAAATCTTAAGCCCATGTGTGTTGGACCTAAACCTAATTTCTTCTGAGGCGTCAGATGTGGGGTTTGAATTATTTCTGTGTAGATGGTGTGTTCCTTAGATCTGAGAAGTTATCATGTAAAACATACGTTTTGAAATCCCTTTACAGCTTTTGTTTGTGTGTGTGTTTAAAAGAAGTAGACTGAGCAAAGGGAAGGCAAGTGAACCCCGTAATCAAAGGGGTCAGAGGCGTGTTTTCAAAGATGGCTTTGGGGACTAGAGCACCCTCTTACAGAAGTGGTAGGTGGGGGTGAGGGGTTGGGAGGGAACAGCCAGGGAGAAGTCACCCCCAGAAATGCAACTTTGTGGAGAGAATCATAGAATCATTTCTAAATTCTCCTCCAGAGTATTCAAAGTAGAGGATAAATGGGACAATCCAAGTGTAAGTGGAAGGACTTAGAGGGGACAAAGTAAACTTCAGAAGGAAATTCTGGTGAGCTTTGGTACTTTCCTCACTAGAACAGAAACAAGAAAAGGAATCCGGTGATTTTTTTTATTTTTAATAGCCACACCTGTGGCACATGGACATTCCCAGGCTAGGGGTCGAATTGGAGCTGCAGCTGCCAGCCTACACCACAGCCACAGCAACACCAGATCCAAGCCACATCTGCAACCTACATCATAACTCATGGCAATGCTGGACCCTTAACTCACTGAGGGAGGCCAGGGATCGAACCTACATCCTCACAGAGACAACGTCGGGTCCTTAACCCACTGAGCCACAATGGAAACGCCAGGGTCCTTAACCCACTGAGCCACAATGGAAACGCCAGAGTTTTCTAAGAAAGAAAGCTGTGGTTCCGCCAAGAAGATAACAAGTCCCATGAGAAAGAATC
This sequence comes from Catagonus wagneri, assembly GCA_004024745.2. Taxonomy (NCBI): domain Eukaryota; kingdom Metazoa; phylum Chordata; class Mammalia; order Artiodactyla; family Tayassuidae; genus Catagonus; species Catagonus wagneri. The sequence goes on along the minus strand of PVHT020000230.1, from coordinate 29,735,578 downwards.
AGAGACCACTAGAATCTTGACTCCATGCATAGCCTTGGGCCCAGAAGCAGGGCTTTTGAGCAGAACACATTGTCTGTCCTTGGTATGGGTCCAGCCTCCGGGGTGCTCATGTAGGAAGAGCACAGCGAGGAAACACAAGTAAGCTGTCTTACTCAAAAGTAAAGGGGGAAATGTGGCTTTGGGGGCCTTTCCTTTAGAACAAAACACAAAACCACAGAAGACCTTGGCTTTCCACATCAGGCTGCTGTCAGGCAGATGCCTCCAGACATGGCTTGTTTGTATGGGAAAGATTCATGGAAATAGCAATTACCTGATATATGGAAATCACCCACGCTTACACACCTTCCTCATCAGACCAAAATCTTCTTTGGACTAGAACCCTGACAGATTCACCTCTGGATCATACAGAGCATATGCTCAGGAAATAGACACCTGATTTTTTTGTGGAAGGGGAGAACCAGGAAGAGGCCATGGGCTTGTAAAGCCGCCCAGGGGCTGGCTTACCGGTAAGTGTTATTTCTGCAGGCTGAATGTATTCAGAGCAGGACAGAAGGACAGGGAATTGATTTTGCCAGTTGCCCTTTGCAAAAATGAGGATGGCCAGGCATTCTGACAGGCACAGGGTAACCATGGGTGTGCCTCAATAGGTCACTGCTGGAGACAATTAGACAAGGGAAGGCGACGAGCTTTGCAGGCCACATGCCGTGGGCAAGTTGCAGTGGACTCCGTGGACAGGAGCCCACTGTTGCATGTCACACCCAACACTGGGAAGGAAAAAGGGATGGGTGGGTCCCAGAGGAAGCCAGGGATCAAATACAGGCAAGAAGCAGGATTGTCTTAACCGAAGCAAATGAACCAGCCAACATCTGTGTCACAATCAGAGTCCCAGTCCTGCAGGGCAAAGTAGGTGATGTCTAAAACAGTCTTCTCTTAATCTAGGTAGGAAGACTTAGCCAGAGGACAAGGGTAGACGTGCTAATGGCAGATCTGGGGTTGCAAATCAAATTTCCAGACACTTTCCTTCCTTCCTTCCTTCCTTCCTTCCTTCCTTCCTTCCTTCCTTCCCTCCCTCCCTCCTTCCTTCCTTCCTCCCTCCCTTCCCTTCCCCTCCCCTTTTTTTTTTTTCTTCTTTTGGTCTTTTTAGGGCTGCACCTGTGGCATATGGAGGTTCCCGGGCTAGGGATTGAATAGGAGTTGGAGCTGCCAGCGTACACCACAGCCACAGCAACACGGGATCTGAGCTGCGTCTGTGACCTACACCACAGTTCACAACACCAGATCCTTAACCCACTGAGAGAGGCCGGGGATCAAACCCATGTCCTCATGGATACTAGTAGGATTTGTTACTGCTACGCCATGATGGGAACTCCTGATTATTTCTTAAGTCATTCAATTCTTCGTTTGTTTTTATCCTCATATAAAACTTGAGTGCTACTCACTATTGATATGGAATGGATGGTCAGTGGAGACCTGCCGTATAGCATAAGGATTCCTACCCAATATTCTGTGATAACCTGTATGGGAAAAGAATCTGAAAAAGAATGGATATGTGTATATGTCTAACTGATTCACTTGTTGCCACAGAAATAATCACATTGTAAATTAACTAAAAGTCAATTAATGAAAATGAAAATTTAAAAAATGAAAAAAAAAAGCTTGAGTGCTACCAAATGCGCCACAAATGCAAGTTATATGGTCTGCTTCCTATCTCATGTTCTGTCAACTGTTTTTAAAAGACATAAGAATAAGTTCCAATAAAAATGTGTCACTAGATTGTCTGATACATATTGACTGAGCTTCAACTTGGCTTCAAGTTCAGAGCTTCATGTTGAGATTACCACCGTGCTCAGTCGTCCCACCTCCAATCTATCCATAAACATGCTTTCTCAAGGATGTAGTGAAGAGAGATGTGGTGATGTTTGGATAAAAGCACAGGGACAATGAAATTCAAATTCAATACTAATGTCCACATCACCCAAATGGAATAAGACTTGTAGGCTTTGGGGGTGTGCTAATGCAATAAAAACTCAAGGGAAGGGCAAAAAGGCACTGTTTTATTATTCTAGATGAGATTGTAACCCACTCTGCAGTTACTTCTTACTAAGCAGCCTGGTTGAAGGATTTCACCTTCAAGAACAAAAGACAATTGGCAAGTTAGGAACAGGAATTGTGGGTACCAAGGATGAAGTTGCTGACAAAGACCAAAGTCTAAATAAAACATGTTCTGTGGCGATGAATCAATACTTTATTTGTTAAGGAGAAGTAAAAGTACAAAAAGGCTTGTACGACAGAGCATAGAAAAGTGAGAAATCAATTCTACTTAATTCAGAATGCTTGAAGAGTCACCTATGCCATTATGTATGAATAATGCAGAAACAGAAATTTATGGCAGACACATATTGTTTGGTTTGGATTTACTGCTGGCCCTCATTTGACCTAAATCCTGTGAAGAATGATATCCAACTAATTGAAATAACATTTTTCAAGTGAGACAATGCCTCCAGGGTATTCCTAATGTGAACCTGAAATAGAATTTAGAAGATGAAGTATCAGATAAGATGTATTTAAATAGTGTGATGCTACTATAGCAAGTTAACTCTGATGAGTGAGGTCCTTTTGTCTGTCCCTTGTCACAGGTTAGAAAGGAATTGGAGGCAAAGGAGCCCTGTAGGTGCACATGGCTGGTTTTTATCCACTATCATACTTAAGCAAAATCCGTTTTTGTTTTCTGGTGCTTATGAGCTAGCCCAGTGGACACTGTCAAAAGCAGGAAAAGTCAACCAAGGAAGGACACAAGAAGTCAGTGATGAAAAGAGTACTGCTACCCCACACACAGAGCACAAGGAGAACAAGTGAGTACTTTGTCCATCGGCAAAAATTTAGAAACAAAGCATGAGATTTAAAAGGAAAAGCGACTTCCTAAAAGTCATTCAACCAGCCAGTATAGACTTTGAACCCCAATGTCTGACTCATCCTTATTTAGTTAAAATTCTCTCCGGCATACTGACATTCTATGGTTTTGTGGTGGTTATTACTTCTGCTCCTAACACGTGCCATCTACTACTAGCAGCTGGACCACAGTGTTTTCTATACTACGTCAAAACCTGACCTGAGACCTCGATTGGTTAAATCCTCACATAAGAAGGAAGTGAGATCAAGATGACTACAGTGACTCATGTCACGGGGTATATAGCTGAGCTGAAGTTCAAGTGCCCTCCAAGAAGTGAATGTGCGTACAAATCACCTGCACATCGTGCAACAATGCAGGTTCTGATGCAACAGGCCTGAGAGAGGACCTTACAATCGGCTTTTTTTTTTTTTTTTTTGCTTTTTAGGGATGTACCCATGGCACATGGAAGTTCTCAGGCTAGAGGTCGAATCGGAGCTATAGCTGCCAACCTACACCACAGCCACAGCAATACGGGATCTGAGCTTCATCTGCGTCCTACACCACAGCTCATGGTAACGCCGGATCCTTAACCCACTGAGCAAGGCTAGGGATCGAACCCGCATCCTCCTAGATACTAGTCAGATTCGTTTCCACTGACTCATGGCAGGAACTCTACAATCTTCATTTATAACAAGCTCCTAGACACTGGCTACTGGTGCACAAACAGCCATTAAAATGACGATGTTTAAAATCACGCTGAGTAGGACTAAACCATCTTTGGAAAACAAATACAATAAATTTTTGAAATCATATAGTTACAAAAACAAAACACATAAAAAGTAATATAGGATTCTACAGAGAAGCAGAACTAATGTGTGTGTGTGTGTGTGTGTGTGTGTGCGCTGAGGGATTTATTGTAGGGGTTTGGCTCACACAGTTATGGAGACTGACAAGGCCCAGGATCTGCATGGTATTAGCAAGCTGGAGACCCACAAAAGCCAATAGTGTTGTGCCACACTGAAGACTAATAGATTCCAGGAGAGCCGAAGTTTCAGTCTGAGCCTTAAGGCAGGGAAAAAACCTATATCCCAGTTCAAAGCCAGTCAACCTGAAGGAATTCCAATTTTCTTGGGCAAGTGACAGCCTTTTAAAAAAAAAAAATTTTTTTTGTCCTTCAACTGATTATATGAGGCCCACCCACATTCAGGTGGGCAATCTGCTTGACTCAACCCACTGATTTGAATGCTAATCTAATCCAAAAACATGGTCACAGGAACACCTAGAATAATCTGGATATCTATTGGCCTTGCCAAGTTGACACATAAAATTAACTCTCAGAGTACCATGATTTTGACGCAAATAAACTGGAGAGAGTGTGCAACTGGCTAGATGAGAGCTCTGAAGATCTGGTTTCTCAACTGAAATCTCAACATTAACTTTGCATGGAGAGAACCTTTGCTGATCCCATATCTTGCTGGGTTTTCCCAGAGAGCAGCAGAAATTCCAAAATTCTCTTGGCATGACAATATCTCTTTCTTTGACCTTATTTTGGAAGAATGGGTCAGAGAAGTATCCTGGGTGATTTGGCAAACATCCCTCCACCATTCCAACTCCCCAGCCTGATATGCCCGTCTTTCAACACCAAATTTCACCCTACCCTTCATAACCAGACCACATAGGATCATCTAGAACTAGCTTTCAAGAGTTTTGTTGCATTTTTTCTTTCAGCCTTCCAGAGTACAAAAAAACTGATTTTTTTGTTATGGCCACATCCACAGCCTATGGAAGTTCCTGGGCCAGGGATCAAACCTATGCCTCCGCAGAGACCTGAAGCAGTACAGTCAGTTCTTAACCCACTGCACCGCAGTGGGAACTCCTAAGCATTTATTATTGATTCACTGAATGGAGAGTTTTTGTCTCTTTGAAGTCAGTTAATACGGTATCGATTTCCATCATAAGAGCTAGATTGCTTAGTGGCTTTTCAAAAATGACATCATGTGGAGGATAACACACAAACCAGGTAAGAGATGACTCAGTTACATTTGTTGATCTAATAGAATTCTTGCATTCTGAGGTGGCAGGGTTTGATACTAATGTGAAAAGTGGTAGGACTTGGTGACAAGCACTCCTTAGCTTTAATCCTGGGTCTGCTGTGTTTTAAGTGTGTCACCTTAGTGAAGTTACCTATCCTCTTGACTTATAAACCTCAGCTATAATGTGGGAATAATAAAACTGACCCAGAAGGGTTATTTTAAGTCTAGAAGATTAAAGTCCCACCCTAATGTCTGCACATAATAGGTGTTCAATAAATTGTAGCTATCGCTTTATTTACCGTGTTTGGTACTATACTAAGAAACAGGAGGGTGAAGGTGGAACCAAGGCTTAATATTCTGACTCTCTGCCAGCTTGGTAAATTCCTGTCACATCAGATGTGGTTTAAGGAAGTGCTCTAGATCCAGGTCTAGATTTTACAATCTTCTTTGGGACCGGACATTGCCCTGGTTCATATCACAAAAGTGTACACCCAATTCCCCACAATAAATTACATCGAACATTGTCTGACAGCATTAAAATTTTAAATTGCACATTCTGGACTTGGAAAACCCTTTCTTTGACAACGCTTGGGTTCCCCTTGCCGAGAGCAGGGGGTGAAAAAAGGAGGGTGGATGGAGGATCTAACTTGGTGTATATTAAACTTTTTTCAATATCCTTCCTCCTAAGCAGACTTTTTAGACATTGTTTTCCCTACACAGCCCTCTCCTGTGAAATTTTAATACCACATGTTACACTGTATCTCAGGCGATGCACTGTGTGCATATCTGTCCTTATATGTTAAAAGGGAGAGGCTTTTTGGCCCCCACCCCAGGACTAATATTTGCTTTCTTGGGGGGTGATGTTGCTCTTGTTTGGAAGGTCTGATCGAAGCGTGTACTCACCAGGTCTGGAGGGAGAGGAGAGGCTATTCACTGGACCAGTATCCGCGGGGCAGTAAACAGGGGCCAGTGATGAGGGACTCACCGCAGAGCAAGGCGGCCTTTCCCTCCCGGAAACCTCTGAATTCAGAAAGTCATTTCACTCACGAAGAATTCAAAGAGAAGAGGAACTAGATAGGGTGCAATTTGCTCAAAGTAGCTGGAAGAGATGTCAGGCCTGCACCATTAAATCGGAAGAGAGCCTGCTCCCCGTGGGATTTCCGTATCCCCGCAGCCAGCACACGACGAGCAAGGCCGCGGCAGCTAGAGTGTGCTGCCCCCATGTTCCCTGGTCTGCGTATGGAGAGGAGACACGCATCACTTGCTATTATCGTGTAATTACAAGGCCTGCTTAAGTGTGGAGGTTCGTGGAAGCCCCAGGGTTTAGTGAAGGTCTTTGAGGTAAAATCGGAGTCAACAGATGAGGAGGTCAAGCTGGAGGTCGGGTGGGGGACGATCACGTGCCAGGGATCCTGGGGCAAGAGGCAGAACGGCTGTGCCATGCTCACTGGGGAGGACGGTGTGACACCTTATCCCTGGGGCGGCCTGAGGGCACGGCAGTGACCTGCGTCAGTGTGTGGCTCTGTGATACGATTACGGTCTCTTGGCTGTATCTTGAAGCCCAGACGGAAATACGACAAGGATAAGGAGGGAGGAGGGCTGGCAAATAGAGAAGGAAGTGCAAATAATCTAGCCAAGAGAAGATCGCAGGCATCTGGGTGGTTACTGAGACCAAGGGGCTTTCATGATGGAAAAAAAAAGAAAAAGAAAAAGAAGGGAAATATTGAAGAAGCAAATGATAAAAATCGCTTTAGCAATTGGAAGAAATGTGAAAAGGGAAAATGCCATTGCATCTGTCTGCTTGACTGGATGGATGGAGGTGACATTGTTTCTTAGACATGGAAGAGGGCCAAGTTCAGGATGGAGGATGTTATTCTTAGACATCTTGAGTTTTTCAGATGACACTGGGACAATTAACCGAGATGTCATGAGGAAATTGGTGACATATGCTGGAAGTGCAGGAAAGGGATTTTGATTGGACTTAAAAAATGTGGCTTTTACCTGTGGCACAGACGCTAGCTGACATCACACTCAAAACAGAGAACCTTGGATAGACTCTCCGAGGCTCCAGTAAATAACAAGCAGCAAGAGAAGGCTGTGACTGAGGCAAACATAGAAGCGGCCTAGGAACCAGGAGGAAAATCTAAAAGCTGGGGTATGATGGCAGAGAGGGAATTAAATTATTTCTAGCCAAGGAAGTGATCAATGGGGTCAAGTTCTGCTTAGCCCCAAGAAACGGGCGGACTGAACAGTTTGGGTTGAATATAATGACACATCAGCTACCAGCTGCTGGTAATTTGTTACCAACCCAAGAGGCAGAGTTTATACCAATGACAGGAAGAAGGTCTTCAGGAGTCAGAGTGGGAGAGAAGTCCTGGGGTACCTGAGTTCAGGCAACCCTTTAAAATAGCCTTGACTTCACTGGAGGTTGACGTGGCATCAAAAAAAAAAAAACCTTTACGATGTTTGTTTTCAAAGTGGGGAGATTTAAGCATGTTAAAGGCAGAGGGGAGAAGCGGGGCCGAGGGGGGAAGGGCCAAATATTCTTGAGAGAGAAGAGAATGGCAACAACGTCTCTGTGAAGGCTGACAGGGAAGGGGCTTCAAACCTTAGGTAGAAGCTGGTCCCCCCGCCCCCCAGGATGGAAGAGCCGGCCCCTCCAGGGTCAGCTAAGAGTGCAGGAAGCAGGAGACAGAGGTAGGAATTGCAAATATTCCCAGAAATACAGAAGGTAGTCCGCTCTCTCTGAAATTAAATGTCAGCCTCAAGAAAGATGCAGCATCTGAAACCTTGGCCGGGCTCAGCGCCAGCCTGAAGGAGGCCCCGTCTCCATCACTTGCTGTGACGTGTCCGTGCCCAGAAGCTCTAGGAGGTACCAGTGCCACCACCATCACCCGGGAAACTCTCCAGCCCTCGTGGCCACCCAAAGCTTCTGAATGAGTACTGTGAAAACACAGGGTTGCAGCTGAGGGAAAGAAAAGATGTTCCAGTGAATGAGTTAAGTGGCTTGCAAATGAAAGTATAATGATACCAAACTTTTAAAAATGGATTTATACATCATTATCCTCCAGCTAAATTGTTCAGTGATCCATCTGCAAGAGCAGGGTGTTCGGCTATTACTTCTGCAACAATTTTGTAAAGCATTGTCCCTTTCATGGGTCACAGTGCGTCTTCTATTCATCAACTCCTGGTGGCTGTATCATGTGGTTGGTTTGGCTTCAGACAGATCCAGGTTCCAACTTGAGGCTGTCACTCCCTGTCTGTACGATCAGTGACAAATACTTAAATTTTAAAAAAATTAAATGTCTTTGTTTCCCTTCCACACTTGCAGCTTATGGAAGTACCTGGGCTAAGGGTAAAATCAAGCTGCAGCTGAAGCCTACACCACAGCCATGGCAATGCCAGATCTAAGCTGCATCTGCAGCCTACATTACAGCTTATGGCAATGCCAGATCCTTAACCCACTGAGCAAGGCCAGGGATGGAAACTGCATTCTCACGGTTACTAGTTGGGTTCATTACTGCTGAACCATGACGGGAACTCCAATAGCTGTTATTCTAACTTCTTTCTTACTGACAGATTCATAATTTTATCCAGGACTGTAATGCTCCAAGTTAAAAACCACAATTACTGCCATGCAGTTGGGTTTGTGCAGGGGGATATAAGAGCGAAACCTGATTTGGGGACAACCTGCAGGATCCTTAAAAGCTGCTGACTGGGGTTCCCATTGTGGTACAGTGGAAATGAATCTGACTAGGAACCATGAGGTTGCAATTTGATCCCTGGCCTCACTCAGTGGGTTAAGGATCTGGCGTTGCTGTGACCTGTGGTGTAGGTGGGCAGCTACAGCTCCGATTAAACTCCTAGCCTGGGAATCTCCACATGCAGCAGGTGCGGACCTAAAAAGACAAAAGACAAAAAGAAAAAAAAAAAGCCGCTGACCTAAGAGGGGAATCAGCTCCCAACTTCTGCTCGTATTTCTCCTTTCTGGAACATGAAAGTGGTGACCGGATTTCTAGCAGTCATTTAGAAAGTCATGCTGGAAAATGAAAAGACGACCTCCATTCTTGGAGACAGCAAAGCTGCCACATCATCGTTAAACTCCCAAGCCCCCAACTAAGGTTTATATGGTCTTAGGTCCCATAATGTGAGGTTTTCTGATACAAAACTAAGAGTATCGTTTCATCACTACACCAAGCCAAACATGCCCAATTTCACTGAATTTCTCAGCCTAAACTGAAAAAAATCTTTTTCCTGACAATGCCTTTGGATGGGCCAGTCTTGGTCCCAAAATTCCCATTTGTGGAGTTCCCTGATGGCCCTGTGGTTAAGGATCTGGCATTGTCACTACCATGGCTCAGGTTTGATCCCTGGCCTGAGAACTTCTGCACGCCTCAGGCTCAGCTAAAATAAAATAAAATAAAATAAAATAAAATAAAATAAAATAAAATAAAATAAAATAAGTTATTTTTTAAAAGAATACCCATTCATACTGTTCCCACTCTCCACAAGGAGGAAAATTCTTACATAACTTTCCAAATATAGATCAGATCATTGGTACCAACCTCTGCGGAGTTCTTCCTTCCCCACCCCCATACTCCTAGTCACATCCTCCTAGGTATCTCTGTATTTAGAGGAGAAAACTTTACTATAACCCTACATCATAAAAACCAACTAAACTTAAATTCCACCAAGGCTCAAGGAAAAAATTATGTGTGTGTATTGAGTGTTTGCTCTGGTAAAGGCCTTATGTTAAATCATGTATTTATGAACATAAAAGCATAAGGGGTGCATAAATAAAACATATGTATATATGTGTGTGAACATGTATAAAATCTAGGGCCTTAAACAGATGCTTAGTTAACATTTGTTAAATGAATTAACACACAGTTCTCTTAAGGCTATAAAATTATTAAAAGGAGTTACTATTTTTTCTTTCCTCAGTTAGAAAATTTAATTCTATGTGTATCTATGTTATTAAGTTAAACCTATAATTTAAGACCTATGTGGAGAGTCTGATGGCATGACGCAGCAATGGTGAAATGACTCAGTTTGGTCCTTGCCTATAAAGTAGGGCTAGGGAACCTTATCACCATAACAAGAACCATGAAGGAACAGTTGAATGGAAGATACTTTCCTACCTGTCCAGTAGGAACAGAATATTCTCACATCTCGTGAATGATTACATCATCATAATCTCCTTAGAGGTGACTATGTTTATCTTCTTTGATCAGAAGATGAAACTGAAGTTCCATGTTCAGTGATCAGAACACATGACGACCCCGAGTCAACAGTCAGGCTCACATGCCAAGTCCGGGGGACCTTCCCGAACACCATGATGCAAAAATGATGGTGTACAAGTGTCGGGCTCAAGAATGCCAACGTGAAGGTCACCCTCACCGCTCAAGAAGAAGTGTCCAGATTCCATCAGCTGCCAGATCTGACGTGCTCATCCTCATCCAGCCAGGGGCTGTGTGTCGCAGCTCTAAAATCTGACACCCTCTAGGAACAAGACGTGCCAAAATAGCATGACCACACAGCAAGCCTTGGGATAGCTCTTTATCGCTGTGACCAGGTGAAAGGGAGGTGACCTCACATAGCAAGAAAATCCCAGCACAGGTGCGCGGCCCATTGGTACTCAGAAGACTGCAGGCTTTACATGCAACTCTGGGGCTGTCCAGTGCAAAGTATTTTAATACACGTGAGCATCTAATTCACCCAGTTAGGAGTTTTCAGGATTCTTCTTCTGAATATCACAGTGGCAGTGACCCAGACTGGAGGACTGATTTAAGGCACTGTGGAGGAGATGAGGGAGCCCATGCTCTTTTGAGTTGACTTAGAAGGGCATGTGGCGAAGGAGGGGTGCTCCACGTAGCTCTTGGAAAGTTTTAACAAGTAGCAACCCACGTCTATGTCACGACATTTTCCCAGGGTGCCATCCTTCAGCAACCTTCTGATGACTACCTCTCATACCTCTGGGTTCGTCTCTGCCACTGAAATAGCACACCTGGAGTTTCATCCGGTGCCCATCTGCTTCTATCCCTCTCTACTATTTAAAATCTCCTGGCATGCATTTGGCTAATTTATCTGGAAATATTTAACAATGCATATTCTTCAAGGCTTGATTTTCCCTTCTTCTGTACTTCCAATACACTGCTTTTGTTACTATTAGATAACCAATCTGAGCATGGGGCTAAAGCTTGAGTTCTGAAATCACTGTGATGGGCTTTTTACAACCTTTGGAGAACCATCAGTGAAATGAATAGTATGCATGCCTGCTGATTCCTGCAAAGGATAAACAGTCTCTTGGGAGGGAGAGTAGATGGCCTCTGTCACTTGAAGGTTGCTTGAGATGGTGTTTAGGTCATAATCAAACCTGATTTTTTAAAACAATTTTCTCCACGTAAATCTCTCCAGTTGCTATTTTATTTGGTACAATGTGATATTAATCAACGGTAAAAATGGGTACGGAGTTTAATAATATTTGAAACTGTGGCTGCATTTTTGTGTGCCATTCAACCAGGGAATTCAATGGCTTAGAAACTGTAGAGATTATGATGTTACAATCCTTTGCACATCTATCTGGTTTAGGTATTATCATTATTATCATTCTTCTTCTTATTGTTCTATCCATTTAAAAATCGCTACCAGGTGTGGGTGAGCACACATTTTCTTTTTTGTCTCCTAGCAACAAATGTGGTAGAGGACAGCTCCCTCCGTCTAGGGGAATGATGGGTGGTATCTCATGCTTAACAGCATGATCTGAAATCCCAGCTCTTCTCCTAACAGCTGTAAACTTGACCTACATCTGCCAAGGAAGCCATCAGGTGACACTTTCTCATGGGCCCGTGGCATCGTAAGAAACAACTAGAAAGTATATCTTGTGTAGACACCTTTAATACCAGCTACTGTTACAAGAGGATGGAGTTGTATATTTATTTAAAATCAGATCCAGGACCCTATGGCAGCATAAGATAAGCCAACTGATTGACTGAACAAGATCATTGCTTTCTGAAATCTGCAAATAATAACTGTTATTTGAGTTAGGAGTATCTGGTTAACCAATTCTCCCAAAAAAGCAGAAGTATTTGGTAACTGCATCTGGTAAAGAGATAAAGAAAGCAAGTAGATTCCCATGGGGGACAGTTATTAAGCATTTGCCAGGTATTTTTAAGCATCTACCCTTTAGACATCAGTCTATTCAGTGGGTATCAAGGTGGATACAATTGAAACAAAATCTCTTTTCTCATGGGCTTCCTGTCTAGTGGAGAAGGCGGACTACATTCAAATAAATGGAAAATACATATAATGGCAAATAGGTATCCCTGCATCGTTGTTCTTTTTCGTCCACATCACACGGTACACGAGGCCAATGCCTGGATCTGATTTTTCTGCAAACTGGTCCTTTTGAACAGTGCAATGGGTGGAACATAGAAGGTGCTAATTATACATTTTGTTGATGAACGAATGCATAAATGAACAGCTGTTTCTAGATAGTAACCTAAGAACAGACCCTTCTGGACAGCCTAATAGCTACCTTTTCCTAGCTACCTTTTCCCATTTAGGACAGAATCCAGACTCTATTTATTTGCTTTCATTTGAATGAACCAGTTATTTAGCAAAATAATATTAGATGTTTTGTGAAAAAACTACAATTCAAGGAACTCCAGGGAAAAACAAGAAAAGCCATGCAGTAAGTGGCGGGTAGGCTAGGAGCACAGGCTAGAGAAAGGTCACGTGAACATTCTGGGAGGCGGTTTCCTTGCCCCCCTCCCCGCGTGTATAGGTTGGCGTGTGTTTTGGGGAGGTTTGGGGGCAGCATTTCACAGGACCTTCATGGTGCTTGATTTTCACGTGTCCTTCAGCTCTAAGAGAATTCTGGAATTGGGGCATTTCTCCATAAGAAGTATTACTTCCTTTTTGGATTATTCATTTGCTCCCTGGGGCAATCATAGAAATTTAATCTTTATTCACTTTGAGAATAAAAAATATAAACAAGTATTTATAGTATACACTTAAGGTCTTAGCCTAATAAACTCGGTTATGGAGCAACGGAAATAAAAATGGATAAAGGAAAACAGATTTATCAGGATGGGGATATAGACTATATGGAGCAGGACTTCCATTTACTGCGATGCCACAGCTCTGCTTTATCCACTTGCCAAATCACATTCTAGTGGTTCAAAATGACCAACCGTGAATTTTATTTTATTTTTATTTTTTCCTTTTTAGGGCAACACGTGTGGCATATGGAAGTTCCCAGGCTAGGGATCGAATTGGAGCTGCAGCTGCCAGCCTGTACCACAGCCACAGCAAGGCCAGATTTGAGCTGCATCTGCAACTTACAGAGCTTGCAGCAACGCCAGATCCATAACCCACTGAGAGAGGCCAGGGATCGAACCCACATCCTCACAGATACTAGTTGGACACTAGTTAACCTGACTGAGCCACAACAGGAACTCCCTATAGTGAATTTTAAAAATCGGTTGGCATGATTTTCTGCAAATAGCTGAGTGAATTATTTGTTTGTTTATTTATTTATTTGCACTTGAATTCACACAGTCCTCAGGAGTGAGAAACAAAACTTTTTGACTCAAAACTACATACCACTAATAACTGGAATCTAACATACTGCACAAATGACCCTTTATGCAGAAAAGAAAATCAAGGACTTAGAGAACAGACTTGTGGTTGCCAAAAGGGTGGGGGAGGGAATGGGATGGTAGTGGGGTCTGGGGTTAATAGCTGTAGATTGTTGCCTCTGGGCTGGAAAAGCAAGAAGATCCCACTGTATAGCACTGGGAACTATGTCTAACCACTTGTGATGTGTAACCCTGTCACCACGCTGTACAGCTGGGTATAATGTAAAGAAATAAGAAAAAATAAATTAAAAAAACAAACCTACATACAATATATAGGTTTCTCCTGTTGTCAAACGGCAGAGCACTCCGATGAAACCATTTGTAAGGTGAAATGGTGTGGAATGAAGAGGCTTTTACCTTTGGAAGCATCTTGCTAATGGAAGCACAGAAGAAAAAGAGATCAAACACAGACGCTCATAGACACAGTTCAAAGGTTTGGCAGCTTGATGCTGAGTGCCCGGGAAGGAGCCTGGCGGGGTAGCTCTCACTGCTCGGGGTGCTCTCTGCCTCTATGAAGGCTGCTGGCAACAAGTGCTTTCCACTTTGTGTCTTTCTTTTTGTAAAAGTGAAAAACCCCTTTGGATTCCTTTCAATTAGCAAACACAAGTACTGATGTAGGTCTTTCATAAGAGTGAAGAGGCTTAAAGTTAACTTTTGAAAAGTGGGAGACACCTATATGGTAGGTAGTCATTTAACATATTGATAATATTTAAGAACTTTATAGCCTAGGAAAGATAGATGAGATATAGACAAAAATAAGTATTTATGACATTTTAGGATTATAGATTTTCAAAGAGAGAGATCCTTTCAAGTTACGAAATTTGCGATTTTAGCAAGAAAATACCAGCAAAGGAGAAAGGATGAACAGAAATACAAAGGTGAAAAGAGAGGATATGCAGAAACTAGGGGCTGGTACCTCCACGAATGAAAAGGAAAGGGAAGATGCGTGAATGACACTCTGAAAGCACATTCCTGTGAACTTACTGAGCGTGACTGGGAAGCTGAGGGAATGGGCCAGGCTAGGCTGCCTAGGCACTCTTGTTTGGGTGACAGCCATCCTAGGGACCATGATTGGAGGAAACAGGTTATTCTGTAGGTCATGGAGAGTGAGATCTTCCTAGAGGACACCCATTTGTTGACATATTGTTAACTAGAAAGAATTTGCTAGAAATCAGTAGAAAATTGGAACACGAAGATACCGACTTGTCTTGGGCAACTGGGTGGTATTTGGGAGGTGCTAAAATCTTTCTGAACAAATAAACGTAAATGGGATGGAAAGAGAAGGCAATAAGGACAGACATCTTTTTCAAAGGCTTTGTTGTTTGTTGTCAGTAAGAAGCCATATAAAATATAAATTAAAATGGAATGCAAAGAGTTGAGAATGTTTGTCAGTTATAAGCAAGACCCAAGTGGAAGTCACTGGAATGGCAGAAATAAGGAATACTGTGAAACCCGAAGTGATCAAACCAGTATGGGTTTAAAGACAAAAGTTATAAATATCAATGAAGTAATTCATGTAGGTGTTCACAGGGTTCTGTCTTTACACTGTAAACGGACTTAGGCTGGTTAGAAGCTGCTCTCACATGAAACTTTCAGCTGAACAGCCATCTCTCCTAATGTAATTTTTCCTGTTACCGATTTTACTGCTATTATTGAGCACTCAGGTGGTTTTCCTAAGTTAATGTATCTAAGTGTCTTCAGACTATCACAAATGTATTACTATTTCTATGGGAGAGAAGCAAAATGAGATTTGCCAACTTAGACAACATATCATAATTTATGTGGCCAGACTAAAGAAACACCATCATGAGACTACAGGTCTACTTAACCTTGTTGATAATCTTTTGACTGCTTACACCGACTTTCACAAGATACTTGGGAGAGAGACAGATGGGAAAAGTGGGTGGTGGCTGAAAATGCTGCGCAAAGAGAGCAGAGGAACTGAGAGAAATTGTGACATGTGACTTTTTATCTTTTCACGAAGCAGAAATCTACATGATGTCTATAATCTATAGTTTTTTTTTTTTTTTTGTCTTTTTGCCTTTATGTAGAGCCACACCCGCAGCATATGGAGGTTCTCAGGCTAGGGGTCTAACAGGAGCTGTAGCTGCTGGCCTTCGCCACAGCCACAGCAACGAGGGATCCGAGCCGCATCTGCTACCTACACCACAGTTCACGGCAACGCTGGATCCTTACCCACTGAGCAAGGGCAGGGATCGAACCCGCAACCTCATGGTTCTTAGTCGGATTTGTTAACCACTGAGCCACGAAGGGAACTTCAATAATCTATAGTTCTAAAGTCAAATTATGAAAAGGCATAACTCCTTTGTCATTAAACATGCATCATCATCTTATCCCTCTGAACAGACGTCCTTTTTATTAGGAGCACACAGGCCAAGTGATTATAGAAATGACACTGTTTCAGGAATGGTGTCGGCAGGTATTTTCTGCAGCAGGGCCTGTGATACAGACGTAGGCATCTGGACCTGTCAACACTAATTTTCAAACAATGGACATGGGGCTTTGAACTTTCTGCTTCTGTGAAGTATCATTGCCTTCAAAGTCAATAGTAGTTAATGATACATTATTCTCTCTGCATTTTTTTTTTTCTGGCAGGACTAAAATACATACTCTTATGCTGAAGTCTAGGCTTAAACATGTTTTTTTATTTTTATTTTTTTTGAAAGCAGTTGCACGTTTAATCACTGGCAATGCTGTCTTCTGTCAGAGTGGGGTCTAGTTATGCTGCTGTGCCTGAGGGCTTTATTTAACACTGCATCATATTAGCTGTAAAAGGTAGTCAATAGAGCAGATCGATATTTATGATGTAACTTACAGGACAGATATACACACAAAATAAAAATCTTTAAGTGGAGGATTGGGTACTAGGTGTCTAAGAAGAATAGATTTCTACAAAATGCACCTTTGAGATTCGACCATGCTCTCAGAAAGCAGCGTTAAGCGTAACTAAAAAGTATTTCACCTGTACAGCTATGCAAATCGAGACCCATTTTCATCTAAATGTAGTCCTAGAAGATTTTGTATTTGCCCTAGAAATTTGTGGTCTCCAAAGGTACGATTTTTCTCCCTAAATCACTCTAGGATTTAGCCTTAAATTTGTTCAATTTCAAAGGCTGTGCTATTTCCATTTTCTCCTACCATGGGCAGTATGAAACCAGCCATTACTTACTATCCTGTTGAATTAAAAAGTTGGCTCATTTATATATTCTTTGTAGGGATAGCTTTTGGCAAAAGTTAATTAACACCATGCCTAACATCTATGGGGACAGTTCTCTAAAGGTAATTACATAGGGGAAGAAAGAAAGGGAAAACAAAGAAAGCTGTGCCAATAAAAGGTCACATTCATTTTTACATTTATTTTTTTCGTGGACTGTAGCAACAGGCACCATATTTGGAGCCCATGAATAGATTTTCCAGGGAGAGAAATTGCCACGGGTAAAATGCTTCCTAGGATCAGATAAAGGGAAGCATTTTTGATTGGCTAGTGGGCTTGAAGATTGAGTGTAATCTATAGACAAATTTAACAAGGCGAGACTAATTTAGAGATAAGGAAATGCCTGTTTATCAACAACAAAAAATATATTTTAGAGGGCAGAGGTGCTTTATAGACACTAAATGAGCTACACAGAAAATGTAAAGTTGATAAATGTTCAATGACCTTTCCAATATCAGCAGGCACTTATTTGAAGGGGTTGCAGGAGGCAGAAAAATCCACTTCTCTGCCATAATCTCTTCCCATTAAAACATCTACCCTTGGGCACTAGATGAAGATGGCTCACCCCAGCCTTACTGATAGATTTAGGAATGCCTTCCTACTCGATGTTATACTTCTTCTGAAAAGATTACAAGCTTATTGTTATTATTATATTTATACGTGCAGATATAATAATACAATTATCATATTATCTTGTCCCATAATTAATGAAAAAATCGATATTTATAATTTCTCAAGGCAAAATATCTGCCCTGAGGGACCAGGCTATCCTTGAACCCGTGGATGAATGAGATATTGCAAACCCCCATTTCTTATCTTGTCTCAAATATCAGGAGCTGGAGTTCCCATTGTGGCTCAGTGGTTAACGAACCCGACTACTATCCATGAGGATGTGGGTTTGATCCCCGGCCTCGCTCAGTGGGTTAAGGATCTGGCGTTGCCATGAGCTGCAGTGTAGGCTAGGGGCTACAGCTCCGATTCGATCCCTAGGCTGGGAACCTCCAAATGCCGTGAGTGCAGCCCTAAAATTTAAAAAAAAAAAGCTTATATCTGCTGCCAAGACTTCTACGACTCTTAGCCCCACCTCAAGGTTCTAGGCTTCCTCCCTTCCAAACCATTCGGAGAAGCGGTCTGAGCAGTATTCCCAGAATCCCTTCCTGCCTAGGAACCCATGTGGTCTGCCAGACATTGTGTTTTCTTCTTCATGGTGAAAACTATGAAATACAATGATGTGAGCTCTGCTTTGGATAACTGGATGCCACTGGAGTGCTAAAACTCCACAGGTGCAGTAAGTCTGAGAGTCTTTGTAGCATTTCTCTGCCACTCTTGGGAGTGCATGTGTCTGATCAAGACCTCCAGCAAACTTGCCCTTTCTTGCTCATTTGGCCCTACTGACATGAGGCCTTTGATGTATCGGACGAATGTGATGTTTGGCAGACGTGGAGATGGCCCAGGTTTCTTCAGTGTATATTATGGCAGAGAATGTGAGAGGTGACCTTCCTCAGGGCAAGGCCATAACTGTACACCATTGCTGGATCCATAGAAACAGGAACTACTCCTGAGTCTCCTTCATTACAGGGATGGGAAAAGTTGTTTTTGAGATTACAATCCGCACACCATGTACCTGATTTGGGTCTGCATGACCTAGCCAAGATACTGTATTGGCACAGAAGCTAAACTTGAATGCTCTTGTGTGAATTTGCATTGGTCTCTGCAATCCTACAGAATCTTTCTGTTTGCTTGCTTGTTTATTAAATGGGAATATAATAAAGACCATGAGCCCTTCACTTTGGGTTTTAAGGGAAGCACTAATTTCCACTATTCCCCCTATGTTGCGATGTTTTTATTTATTTATGTACTACCTCGACCAAAGCAGGGCAGTGTCAGACCCCCCACTTAGCATCTCCCAGTACAATACTTACTGTATATCTGAGGCCAAGGTAATGATGTTAGGTTTCTGCCAACTATCAAGCGTGTCCCTTCCAGTGTGCTGAATATTCAGGGACAAGGAGGATTATCACTGGGTTGGTTCATGGACCTAGTCTGTCCCCTATGAGCCATCACCTAGCAGCATTCTCTTTCCTGGCTGACCTGTGACACCCACCCCGTTCTAACAGGGACCCTGATGGAACTGTGGGTTTCCAGGGACGACTGCCAGCAAGGACCCTGTCTGCCTCACATGGAGATCGTATGTATGGAGATGATTTCTTCCACATGCACACTTACGTGAGCAAATGACTAGCGATCCCCTTGGGAAGGACTGGGGAAAGGCCACCATCTTGTCACGAGGAACACTGCCTGTAAGAAGGCCCCACCACGCTCTGACAGGTGGCCCACAGACAGAACCTCCTTGGAGGAGACACAGAGCAAGAACTGGTGACTAATTCAGGCCATGTCTTTTAGCGCCGGAGAGGCTGGGCTCAAGTGCTGGACCTGCCAGCATATGACTACATAACGTTGAGTCTGAGTTTGCTGTTTTTGTTAATTGACAGTTACCTTGCATCACTGAATGGAACTGTGGATCAGAACGGCCATGTGCAACCAGTGCAAGACTCGGTAAAGGGCAAGTATATTGCGAATGGTGATTTACTACTATTATTTAGATTTTTACTTCTTGTAACCTGACCCCTTACTGAATTCAATGGCAACGGAGAGACAGGTGTAGATATGGAACCCCTGGGCCCAGCCTCAGACTTAAAAAGACAGGTCTTTACTCCAGATTCAGCCGCATGTGCGTTTTTACTTCCCTGGTATTATTTGCTTCTCAGATATGATTTTTCTAATATTTAAAAAGAGTTGTTCATTTCCTTAATCCCTTTCAGGTCTCGGCTTTGATTTTCTATCATCCGTAAAATAAGGATAATAAAGTGAATCTCACTGGATTATGAGGAATCAAATAAGGTCACAAATGGGAAAATATTTTATAAACTGTAAAGGTTATGAGACTTTATCATGAATAACAACAACAAACAGGATCCTGATACAATCCTTTAAAAGTTAAACCCCAGGCTTAGTTCAGCAATAAACAGAAATCACACTTGCACCTAAAGACCCTTATTGTCCCATGGTTTCTCACGTCAGCATCTCACTAGGATAACCATCATTCTTACGATTAGTGCACCAGCCTTATTTCTCAGGATGGTAGTTTGTGCAGATTCTGGACACATCTCTCACGTTACAGGTGATGGGTGTTTGTAAACAAGCACATCATCTTTGCCAGCCCCTGTTTTCTAGTTGTAAAATGAGTGACTGTAAGGGCTCTTTCCAGCTTTTGTTTCACAACAGACTAGCGTTGAGATTTCTTGGGTGGAAGGAATACATATGTTTATGTGATAAAGCATAACTATGCCATCAAGTCCACCTATCTTTAAAAACATCTTGGATAATTCTATTGAAAATTCAGGTTGTTGTTACAATGACCTGATATTTATTGTTATGCTATTATCTTGCCTGACTATATGCTACAGGATTGATACGGCACGAATCTCTTAGTGTTCACTGCAACCTTCTGGGGTCAGTATTACGTTTTTCCCAATTAATGGATGAGTAATTCAACTGCAGAGAAATCAATCAGCTTGACTAGTTTTATACAAGTCTTGTATTACAGAGCTAGGAGCTAAACCCAATATTCTAACTTACCAGGTTCCTAATTTTCTAAGTCAACCCACTAAACATATATTCATTTGATGAATTAAGTTATACAAAGTATTACGTTGGCTTACATGCATCACAAGCTCAAATGTTTGCAGAGGCCAGACAGATGACCCACATAAGTAAGATCTCTAAGGAGCTGTCTCCTGGAGCCGCCAAGGGCAACCACTGTCCTTCTCCAGAAACAGCTTTCAAGGGGACCTAGGCTCCATTTTTCCCAGATATTCCAATTAGACCAAGAAACCAACATCCTGGATCATTTTTAAAGTAAAATCTCCAATTTTAAAATGTTGCAAACAAATTTTAAAAAATAAACACTGAATGTCCCCAGACAAAACACAGCCAGTGACCGCAAGATGTCAACTGGCAAAACTGATATAGAAACGTGTCTTGGCTGATACAAACAGGGTCATGTTTTATCTGCCCGTGTGGAGCCATGTGACATGTCCATGAAACTATTAAGTGACACAAACACAAGTGGCGGGATACAACTGCAGAAAAACTTTTTCATTTGTGCTTCTTATTATTCCTTTATATATGTTCATGGGTTTCATTTTGCTACTTCTCCCAGATGAAGTTCCCAGATGAGGTTCTATGACCTCTCTAGTCACTTCTTAAAAAGCAAACAAACAAAATACACATGCAGGACTCCGAATACATTTTGCAGCCGAGACTCTCCCTAAAGCGCCCTCTCTCTCACACAGCCCTGCCTCTAGCTGGAAGGTGAGCGGAGACAGTGGTGTGGTGCCATCTTCTTACTCGCCTTGTCCAGAGTGCTTCTTCCTCCTGGTCACCCTAGGGTTTGCCCCTCTGGTAGGTAGGCTCCTGGTCTCGTGGTCCCAGAAAGATGCCTATGTTCTAACTCCCCAAATCTGGGAGCATGTTAAGTTACCTGGCA
Organism: Catagonus wagneri; assembly: GCA_004024745.2. Classification (NCBI taxonomy): domain Eukaryota; kingdom Metazoa; phylum Chordata; class Mammalia; order Artiodactyla; family Tayassuidae; genus Catagonus; species Catagonus wagneri. Next base: position 29,714,229 of record PVHT020000230.1, on the reverse strand, counting down.
AAGGAGAATTAACGTTGCCAAACATCAGATCTTAAAGTAGGGAGATTATCTTGAATAATCTGCGTGAGCCCAGTGAAATCCCAGGGGGGCCTTAAAAGTGGAAGAGGGAGCCAGGAGAGGCCGAACCAGAAAGGTAAGAGACTGAGAAAGATTGGATTGGGCTTTGCTGGCTTTTATGATGGCAGAGGGGACCTGGATGAGGGACACTGGTGGCCTCTATCAGCAGGAAAAGACAAGAAAACAGATTCTGTCCTGAAACATCCAGGAGGAACGCAGCCCTGCCAACGCTTTGTCTTGGCCCAGTGATGTCCATTTCAGACAGGCAACCTCCGGAACTGTAAGATAACAAGGTCATGTGGTTTTAAGCCATGAAGTCCAGGCCAGTTTGTTACAGCAGGATTAGGCTATTATAGACTCCTCCAGAGGAAAAGTAGGGAGACAAAAATCAGGGACCTGAGTGTTCTCTGCCTGGCTCTGCACGGTGATCAAGAACTTGGCAGATGCTTAAGGTTGAACCCCGGTAAGCAACGCTGCCCGGAGGCCTATTCCCTGTGGTTTTCCTGACTTGAGAAAGCCAATCCTATTGCCACTGGCTGATATTCATTCTCCCCACATCCCTAGGTGTGCAGGCTCCTCTCTGGCTTCCCAAGCTGACCTCCCCACTTCCTTTCTCAGGGGGCATCTTGACAAAAGCTTCTCTGGAGCTTGTTGTCCACGTGGAGAATAATCATGTTGCCCTTTAGCTTCAAAAATGTTGTCTGGAGTTCCCACTGTGGCTAGGCAGGTTAAGGACCGAACCTTGTCTTCGTGAGGATTCAGGTTTGATCCCTGGCCTCACTCAGTGGTATAAGGATCCGGCATTGTAGGTTGCAGATGCAGCTCGGTTTCTGCCTTGCTGTGGCTGTGGCGTAGGCTTCAGCTACAGCTCCAGTTCAATCCCTGGCCCGAGAACCATCATATGCTGCAGGTGCAGCTATAAAAAAAAAAAAAAATGTGGTAGTAGGCTTTCTTCCTAAACTCAGCCCTTTCTCATGCTGCTCCATTCAGCTGCGCACCTGCTCCTTCTTTCCAGTGACACTCCGACATCAGTGCTCCATGGCTGGGCCCGTGGAAGGCACGCAGTAGGCTCTTTAACTTGACCTGGGAGGAAGATGGAGCCTCCTCTGTGGTGAGTGGGCAGGACTCGAAAACGGCTGTCCCCCAAGGGCGATTCTTAAATCCATCCCCAGCATCCGATTTCCATCACTTTGACACTCTCGCTGTGGGAGGATCATTTAAGAGCATCCAGCCCATTCTCAGAAACCTCATTTAAGAAAGAAAATTGCATTTGTCTAGCATCTCATTTGGGGACTTGCCGCAGACAAAATTTTCATGTTGAACTTCGTGTGACAAACCAGAGAGGCGATTTCTGCCCCTGAATCAGTTAATTTCAAGGAAAGAAAAAAAGCAAGAAAGGGGGAAAAAAATCCTCTTACCTACACAGTCTAAATAGTGTGTTTTCCATTAGCTTTTCTATGTAATTGCTTCGTTGCTACAGTTTTTCTTGATAGCATGTTTGTGATAGTTGAGGACATAAAACCTTGGGCAACATTCCACAGCTGGGTTGGTTGCATTTGCCTCTGATTTCCTATAACATTTTATTTATTGTTCACTTTAAGGGGATCCTAAACAAAAGATTTTGAAATGCCTAAATTATAAATATGCACTTAACACACCTTATAAGTTAAAAAATTAAAATTCTCTAAGTGGATTGTTATGGAAAACTACAAGTTTTTAAATTTTGTGTACATAAGAACCACCTGCAGATCTTGTTAAAATGCAGATTCTTGGGCCTTGCAACCCACAAGGTCTGGTTTTCTAAGTGTTTCTGGCCAGGAATCTTCACCGACCCTGAAGAATTGAGGCCTGGCTTTCCTAAATGCTCTATCAGGAGCTACTGATTTTATTAGGGTGGCTATTATGATTAGAACCCCTTTTATATCAAATGTTTGATAACCTACTTAACTGTCACATGTTGATAAATACCTTTTTTTTCTTTTTAGGGCTGCACACCCATGACACAGGGAAGTTCCTGTGCTAGAGGTCAAATCAGAGCTGCAGCTGCTGGCCTACACCACAGCCACAGAACACTAGTTCTGAGCTGCATCTATAACCTACATCTCAGCTCATGGCAACACCAGATCCTGAACGCACTGAGTGAGGCCAGGGATCGAACCCACTGAGTGAGGCCAGGGATCAAACCCACGTCCTCATGGATACTAGTTGGATTCTTAACCCACAAAGCCACAGTAGGAACTCTGATAAACACTTTTTATGTGTCATTTAAACAAATTTACAGAGCAAGCCTGTGATCACAATCTTACCACTTAGAAATTGAAGAAATGAAAGCCCAGAGAGGTTAAGAGAAATTTCTCGGGAAAGTCAGATTTAAGACATTGACTTGGAATTGGACTCGAGTTTACAGACACAAAGCACCTGTTCTCACAGTGAAGGAAACTTGCAAGAGATAAAGAAAGCCTAGCATCACAATTTTTCCAAAATGGGAAGAGCCTAAAATCATAGGGTTTTGGTTTTTTGGAGGGGAGGGGCTTAATCATAAAGGATTTTTTTGTGTATGGGAAAAGAATAGACAGGCAAATAGACAGACATATAGGTAAATAATTAAGACATAGCAATTTTCCCTATCCCAAAATAACTTTATTTTTAAAAATCTTTATTTTTTAAAGATTTTTAAAAAAAAGATGCAATAAAGGAAAGTCATAACATCATTTTTCTGAATTTTATCCTT
>PVHT020000230.1:29694429-29710441 GCA_004024745.2 Catagonus wagneri | reverse complement strand
TTAATCATAAAGGATTTTTTTGTGTATGGGAAAAGAATAGACAGGCAAATAGACAGACATATAGGTAAATAATTAAGACATAGCAATTTTCCCTATCCCAAAATAACTTTATTTTTAAAAATCTTTATTTTTTAAAGATTTTTAAAAAAAAGATGCAATAAAGGAAAGTCATAACATCATTTTTCTGAATTTTATCCTTAAATTTCACCTGATTCTTAAGTAATCATGACTTTGTGGCATTCCCTTCATTCTACAGAAGCCATGGGCAACATGCAACGCGGGTGGTGCTGTTTATCGGGTCTCAGAAATGGCTGTCTTTGGACATGCGGGGACTAAACAAACACATTAACCACCGAACCAAAGGAACGGGAAGCTCAGGGGGAATATTTCCAGGGAAGATAAGAAAAATCACCCATCCTTAGAGTGCCCTTCTCCTGTGTCCTGGATGAATCTCTCCCACTTCATTAATAAGCACACGAAGCCAGATTTTATCAGACATTTTAGTGCTTGGGTCCTTGCAGATCGATAGCCATCAAATATTGGTGAAAAAAAATTACAGATTATTCATATCATGTAGAGAATCAGTGAAGCATACCGAGATGAAGAGGAAACATTTTGCTGGATGGTTTCGTTTCCTAAATGGGGAAATGCAAACAGCACTGCCTTACAAGAGCTGGGTGAACTTGGATTGTGAAAGGATACAGAAACATTAACAGCTGCATGCTGAGATTCTGCTGGATGACATCGAGGCCAGGAAATCCCAGCCTCTGTGTCGTCTGCCTTCCTCACCACACCTCTTTCTGTGAAAATGAACAATGTGGAATGAAAAGTAAAGCTGTCATGAACAGTGTGTTTTAGGTTCAGCACACTGACTGTTCGATCCCAGCTACCTGTGCCCCTGAGTACCTGCCTGGTCTCCGGCTGAGTCTGACTGGAAATTATGAAAAGGCCCAAAGACCAAGTTCCAGAATGACCGCATGGCCCGCTTTGACTGGGCTGTCACAGTTCATGGGTATCGTTCTGGCTTCATTTTTATTTATTTCATGGCTGCACCCACAGCATAATGGAATTTCCTGGGCCATGGACTGCATCTGAGCCACAGCTGTGACCTACACCACAGCTGCAGCAATGCTGGGACCTTTAACCCACTGTGCTGGCTGGGATCGAACCTGCACTCCACAGCGACCCAAGCTGCTGCAGTCAGATTCTTAACCCGCTGCACCACAGTGGGAACACCTGGCTTAATTTTAAATAGCTTCCCTTTTTCCTCTAAAAAATGTTATGGTTTGGATGATAGATTATACAGTCACCCTACCAGGTTCCCATGTGAAAAGCAAAGAAAAAGTTAAACTGGTCTGGCCCTGGGATTTCCATAAACACGGAATCAGGAGGTCTGCTTGGGAGGGGACCCTCGTGAGCTTATGGCTTATTGACACCTGCTCAGAACCCAGGACCGATTACCTTCCTAGTATGGAACCAACTGAGTGGTCCCTCATTTGGGGAAAGAACAAAATGGTAGCGGGAAGATTCCCCTTAGTATCGATCCTCATCAGCATCTCAAGACAGCCTAGAAGTGCCTGGCATGTGCTTAGGGAATCCGCTCTCTAAGTGCTGTGTGGTACCCGACACTTTGTTCCTTCTATGCTATGGCACAGCCATAGTGATAACTTCTGTTGCTAAAATCTCTCAGATCATCAAGTGTTTTATCAGTTTCTTTACCGTTGCTATTTCCCCAGTGTCTATGCCAAGGATGATTACTGCTGATTGGAAGGCTCTGAGATTTACATTCCAGGAGGTATGGGATTGAGAGCAGCGGTAGTATGTTCCAGAACTTTCCAAGCCACTGAAATTTCCTTCCATTCATTAAAGTCTTGAACTCTATCTGCGGCTAAAGGTTGTTATCTCTGACATGCCTTGAAATGTTAGAGGAATGACACTTTCAGTTTTTATTTTCAGTTCTAATGTCGGCCTCTTTCCCGAGGATTCATAATTTGAGACCTGCTTTAGAAAACCCCTGATCTTTCAGCTCATTTGCAAATATACTCAGGAAGAGCCGAAGCTCGTTGTGAGCTCATCACACATTCAGTGCTGGGGATTCAGTAGTGACCGAGACAGATTCGGACTCTATCCGCATAAAGCTGATTGTGGGGTGCTTACGGCAATGTAATGGGGGAAAGGGGAAATGCAGAACTGAGGGACTAGGGGTTGGGAATTGAAGCCCTCCATCCAACCCAGCCTTACAACCCGGATGAGTCACTCCGGCACCGGATACAGCAGAAGGTTCACGACAACTGAGCAGCCCAACGGACGAGCAATTCCATGACTTCAGCAGTTCTCCTGCTATTCCCAAATAAACCCATCCTTGCTGGATAAATATTTAGCAGTTTATTTACTTCAAATTAACAAGCGCTAGTCATTTTTTCTTAATTTTGCCAATTTAGTAGGCAATTGAAATTACAAATTTTTCCACTGTAGGCAATGTTTACTTTTACTGGTTAAATTGAGAACTTTTTACTACTTTTATTATAAGTTTTGTGCCATGAAATTGTAAGTGTATGTGTGAGGATTTCTTCTTTGCTCAGTTTATTATTGGGCTATTGCTTTTTTTGATTTATTAAAACCTTTTAAGAATATCAACTCAAGCTTTCCCTGAAAATATATTTTTCTTAATCTGTTGTTGGTTTTAAATATTTTAGTATGTCCTTTTATGTATACCTATTTTGTAGTTTTATTGTTTCATCCTATGTATATTTTTCTTTATGATTTCTCCCCATGGTATTATTCTTAGAGAGGCATTTTCCATCCTGTGGTTAAGATTATTTATTTTCCTCACAGTGCTTTTAAAGTTTTTAGTGGTAATATTTTACACTTGAAATTATTTTAGTAGATACTTGAATTAAATACTTGATGTTTTCCAAATAATTTACCAGTTTCCCTAGGATTATTTTTTGATAAAGCATCCCATTTCTCAGATTTGACATGCCATCCTTTATCACAGAAATGCTTACAAAATAAACACACACACACACTTTGAAGTGTCTCTGCATTTTTCATTTTGTCCCTCTGTCATACCCCGTTTTGAAGCCAGACTCTTACTCTTGTAGACACTTAGACTTTTGCTATTTGCAAGAGTCTTTAATGTTGTGTCACTGTTGCCTGTTGACTGTTTTGCAAGTAGCATGACTTTGAAAGGTGACTTAAAAAACATGGGGCAGCTGGGGGGACCATGCTTTTCTGGTGGGGTGTGATGTCTGCTTGCCAAGTTAGTTTCAGGGAAAATGGAAAAGTGGATTGCTGAGGAGACACTGCCTAGTGAGAAATGATGGAAAGTAACAGGTGGCGGATGGAGGTGAGAGGGAGGAGCGAGAGTAAAGTGAGCCTGGGGTTCTACTTTCTGACTCCTCACGACATCTATCGAGCTGAAGAACCGGATGCCAGGAATAGGCTAGGGCAGAATGGACTGTGCAGCCTTCCATTTTTACAGGACACCAGGATACGTAAATTAGCCATAGTCCATCTTCTCCTAATGCCACTAAGCTGTCACTTTCGGAATTATCATCACTATTAAAATCATAATGGTTTTAATGACAATGTCATCCATGCTGGCACTTAGAAAATAAACTGTGATGATGATAGACTGGGAGGCTTGGAAGGACCTTAGAAAAATGCTCCAGGAAACTAGAGGATGTCCTGGTTACTTAAGGAACTCTGAGTCAGTCACATGACTCATTCCATTCATTTGCTCAGCATCAGAGGGATTTACCTGGATTGGCGCCAGTCGGAGCCCAGGGCTAAGACAGCGGGACCTCAGCCCCGGCACTCCACTTTCTGGACAGGCAAATAGACCAAAGCTCCCATTAAGTCCGGTTACAGGGACCTTTCAACTAATTGCACAAATAACATATATAGAGACCAGAAAACTCTAATTATGGTGTGATTTGGCTAACTGAAAAAGAGTTCAAACTAATTTTCCTCTGCAATTCATAGTAAGTTAACCAGCTGAGTGGTATGTCTGGCAAAATTTCAGGCACTTTCTGATTTTTCTGTTACTGCCAATGTTTGTGGAGAATAAACATTCATCAGGACAGTGGCATTCTTGGCTCAAATATGCAAAAGTACTACCAGATTTCTAACTCAGTTATTATGCAAAATAGCCTCTCAAATAATCAGGTTTCCCTTGTGTGAGGGCCGCATGGAAGGCTAGAGAAGGCACAAAAAAGGTTCAGAATATTAAAGAAAATATTATCTTCTCCTGCATGCTTGGGGATTCGAACTTGGGTTTTCGGTACTCTCACTTAGGTTTTCGGAAATGGAATTGCAAGCCTCCCGCACCAGGTGAGAGTTTATTCAGATCTGAATTAAGGCAATACCAAATGAGAATCAGAATAAATGATTACAGAATTATAAGCTGTACCAATATGGTGTATGATGGACTTGATGTGGAAGGTAAGAGAGACCACTGGGAGGCAGTATTGCACAGGAAAACGAGCACAGGCTCACCATTCAGACATAACTGGGTAAGGAGTGAGCTCTTCCAACTCCTCGCTGTGTGACTCTGAAGAACTCACTCACCCTCTCTCGGTCTCAGGTTCAGTCATCTGAGAGCCCAGCCTTAACGGGCTCTTGTGGTGAACTGAATGCTTCACGCACAGTTTTGTGCATTTAACAAATATTTCTTCTGCACCTTTACATTTCATTTAATTTCCTTGATTCCCATGGCAACCCAGAGGTTTTATATTACCCCCTCATCTCTTTGATCTGAAACAACAAACCAATCTTTCTCTTTTCTCTCTTGTCTCAGATTCATTCTGCATACCATATTTAGAATTATCATCTTAAACTGCTAATTACTATTCCCACATACAACATCCTTGTACTATAATTCGTAGTAGCTAATTACTTCTTATAGAATTAAATGCCTTCGCTGTTCTCTATTGAGGGTGGGGGATGCTGGCTCCGTAAATATGTTAGCACTGGATTTCAGCAGAGGCACTTGGGTACCCTAACTCAGGGGCAGAGCTGACACCAGTACTCCCTCACCGCGGGCTGTCCAGGGAGATGACATGAGCTGAGATTGGAGGCAAAGCAGAGAGATGAGCTATTCAGGCTGATCCCCAGAAGGAAATCTTTTAACTAAGACATAGCATCCTGAATGACCTTAGACCACAGATGCTCAGGTTTTGTCCTTTTAATTCAGGGAAAGGAAAAACATATGACAAACATACACACATACTTGCACAAGTGAATAAATTTGCACACCATGAGGAACGTCTGTCTCCGCACATGACTAGGGTGAAGACAGCACCCAGGTGGGCCAAGGACCCTCTAGTTCAGAGGATGCTTCAACGTGTGAATCCCCACCTGGACACCTTGAGCTAAACCTCAGGGCACCGGGGACACCCATCCCGGGGGTGTATTTCGGAACACCTCCCAGTCAGAGCTCCTTTCCCACAACTCCCTTGACTTCTTCTCTCTCACTGACAAACAGCCAGTGTCTCTTCTGTGATCACAGTTCTTCACTCTTGCCTTTTATGTTGTACTTGGCGTACTGATTTTCTTCTTCTTTTTTTTTTCCCCTTTTCGGGGCTACTCATGCCGCCTCGTCTTCGACCTACACCACAGCTCACGGCAACAAAGGATTCTTAACCCACTGAGCGAGGCCAGGGATCAAACCTGTATCCTCATGGATACTAGTCGGGTTCATAGCCTGTAACCCGCTGAACCACAACGGGAACTCCTTAGCATACTGACTTTGAAATAACTTTTCCCACCAATTACGGAGCTCATTGGGATAAAAAATGGAATTTATTTTATTTTAGCAGTTTCAGTTTATCACTGTTCAAGTACAGGGGTGGCCATTTGAATAAATGATTTTGGCATGTGGGCCTGAGCTCGGAGCAAAGTTACCTCCTGATAGTGCTAGAATGTTTAAATTTTCTCCATTCCCTGTTTATGTTATTTCTTCCCTTCCCAACTTTTAAAAGCCAGTGTGTCTCAGATCTCTGTCCATAGCTCCTGACACCCTCTCTATTTCCTTTTTCTAGGGTGGCCGTCCAGTGCATGTCTGCTGTAGACTGAATCTTTGTGTCCCCTCAAAGTTCATAGGTTGAAATCTAACCCTCAGGTGGTGGTATTTAAGGATGGGGCCTTTGGGAGGTGATTGGGTCATGAGGATGGAGCCCCAGCGAATGGGATTACTGCCCTTATAAGGAGACGACAGAGCTCCCCTGCCCACTCCACCCCTGAGGACACAGCGAGAAGCAGCCACTATGAACTGGAAGTGGTTCACCAGACACAGAATCTCAGATTTTCAGCTTTCAGAATGGTGAGACCTAAACTTCTATTGTTCCAGCCACCTGGTCTTTGGCATTTTCATGACAGCAGCCCAAACACTAAGGTACTGTCTTTAAATACCATGTACATGTTGATTACTCTAGGTTTTATTGGATGTCCAGTGGAGGTTCCAAATGTGGACTAAAGCGAACTCTTTATGTTCTTTACCTCACACTGGCTTATTTCTCAGTCTTTCACACCTCAGGCCAAAAATCCTGTGCTGGCATGTGTCCAACTCCAGTCTCTGAACAATATCCCTCTGCTCTATGTTTACAATATTTTCCATACATGATGAGGCTTTATTTACACTGCTTCCTCTGTAACCTCATTCGTCACTTCTCATCTGGCCACTGAAACCATTCCCTCCCTGCCTGCGGGCTTTTGACTTGCTTTCTTAGTGTCGATTTCCCATACAGTGGCCAGAGTGGTATGTTAAAAACCTAAGGCAGATTAATGCTTGCCAGTATTAACTGTACAGGAGCTTCTCCTGATAGAAGTATAAATCTACACTGGCTTGCAAGAGTCTACATGGCATGGTCCTTTGTATCTGGCCTTCGTATCTTTCTACCTTTTTCTTCCTGATTCAATATTCAAGATTAGCCTCTTTCCTCCCTCCCTCCCTCCCATCCTTCCTTCCTTTCCTTCCCTCACTTTCAGCTTCAACGAGATATAATCAATATACTAATAATTGCATATATTTAATATTTATGTCTTGCTAAGTTTGGATATACATATACATTTGTGATGCAATCACTACAACCAAGACAGTAAACATATCCATCCATTGCAGTTAAAAAATTTCCTTGTGTTCTTGTGTGCACATATGTGTTTTGGCAAGAACACTTAGCATGAGAGCTAGCCACTCAATCTATATTAAAGTGCATAATACCATACTGATAGCTACATGTATGTTACAGTAGATCTTAGAACTCATACATTTTGCATAACAGAAACTTTCTACTCATCAGCCCCCACAGCTCTCAGCCCCTGGCAACCACTATTCTATTCTCTGCTTCTGAGAGTTGGACTAATTTTTTAACAATTATTCAACTTGGATTTATTGAATACTTATCTTTTCAAGGCAACTTACTAAATACCAGTAGATACTGGGGGGGGAGAAAATATATATATATATATATATGTTAAATTTTTAGAGAAAAGAAGACTGGACAAGTTTTATGAAAAGAAGAGTTCTTTTTGAAATACATGGAGAAGTAACTAAATTGATGGAAAAGAGAGGTTTGTGTAAACAGACTGTAGGCTCATAAACTTTTTTTTGTTTGTTTCTTTACAGTTTATTTTTTCAAGAAATTCTGCTGGCAAGTGAGAATAAAGTTTACCTGGGGATATGTACAAACACTGATTTTTTTCTTTCTTAGAAACATTTCTTTTTTTTCATTTTTTAAAAATTGGGATATGATTGCTTTACAGTGTTGTGTTAGTTTCAGGTGTACAGCAAAGTGATTCAGTTACACCTACGTATATTCATTCTTTTTCAGATTCCTTTCCCATACAGGTAATTATAGAATACTGAGTAGAGTTCCCTGGGCTATATATCAGGTTCTTGATGGTAAGTTGGGCTATTTTAGATACTTCATATAGCTGGAATCTTTCTTCATTTTCTCTTTGTGGAACACTCTATGCTTTTTCTGATCTCACCGTTTGTTTCCCATAATGCCCTGTCTTTTTTACAGTGTTCTTCCCAGACATCTGAATATCGCTTACACTCTTGTCATATATTGTTCAAATGTTACTTCTCCATTGAGATTTCTCTTATTAATCCATCTTCTCCCTATGCGGTGACTATCACATGACCATATTACATTTTTATTATATGTTAATTTCCACCTTAAATCACCGATTGATTGATCAACTGATTGATGATTCGTGTCTTTTCCTTGCCTCCAGCATCTAGACTGTGCATCAGTGTCTAGAATAATGTGTGTTCCAGCAGAAGAGACTCATTCAACACTGTTTAATGAATAAGTGACTCTGAACAGGATCATACACCTTCATGCAGCCAGGACGCCCCACTTTACAGACAGTGGAATAGGTGCACCCTGCATACGCATCCTGAAAAGGGGTTTGGGATGCCATCCCTGTGGTACAGCTCTTTTGTATTCCCACCGTGTTTCTCTCAGCTTATTATTCTTCATAATAACTTTCTCATAACATGCTGCACTTAGGAAATAGAGATAACAGCAGTGCAGCCTATTTATTACATTCCTGAGAGTAATTTTTAGAGCTCTAAAATGTTATGTACAAATTTTATAGGAAAATGAGAGCAGGAGAGCCCAAACTAAGGTTTTGGTTGATGACGGCTCCCAGGGTCCCAGCATTTTGCAGTATTACTGGGATAGAATTGTTCATCGATTTTTCTCTTTCTGTTCTACCCACCAACCCCCACATTTTGCTGCTTTTCTTTCCTGGGCTGTATTTTTCACCAAGAATTTTCTTTTACCTTTTGAAGCCAAATGTGTACACCTGATATGCTTTTCAGAATGGAGGCAGCTGTCTACCGAATTGTTTGTCTTTGTGTGAATATTGCATTGTTATTAAAAGTGCTCATTCATTTCCTAATCCTTAGATCAGTGATTTCTTTGGGAAGCGCTAAGCAAATGTAAATATTTGGAAACATTTTAAGTTTTTGGCACTGTTTCCACCTACTTTCTTTAGGATGGCATATAACATCACTTCAAACACATTACATACTGGAAATGAAATTGTTGTTATTTAGAGAGCCTTTCTTAAAAAATCTACCCTAGGCTTTACCTTGATCCATTCAATCTAATTGGGACTGTGTGTGTATGCATGTCTATCTATGTATGTGGTTTTATTTTGTTTGTTTGTTTTGGGGAAGGGATATGCAGTTTTATGCTAAAAGTCAGTGAGTCACAATACATTTAATTTGCTTTACACTTGTTTTTGAATTTCTTGTACCCATACCTAAAATTGAATGTGACCTTTCTGAATCTGTTAAAATTGAAACAGAGGAGGGGAGAAAAAGGTAGAAAAATATGGTGATGAACACAAGGTTTCAAAAAAACTCTGTAGAAGTTGAAATTTGTCATAACAAATACCGAATTTATATATTTTTAAAATTTTTGCTGTTGTTGTTGGCCGTGCCCACGGCCTGTGGAAGTTCCCAGGCTAGGGACAGAACCCACCCCATATCTGTAACCGGAGCATCAGTAGTGATGCAGTGGGGCCTTGTAGGGCCTGGAGGCTCCAAGGAGGACCCCAACTGCCAGGAATACAAGTACCTCGAAGGGTCACCTTTGAGGACTATGACCCTCCTAATTCCTTCTATGTTCTCATTATACTCTGATGGCCTTAAAACAGACAAAGGAAAACTGAAATTTCACCACTACCATGAACAGGAAGGAGACCCCTGGGAGATAGGGAGAGCGTCTGCCACCGAGACTCTACCCCTCCTCCCCCAGTTAACCCCTTGGAGTGCTTCATAGCTCTATTTTACCGCCTATAATGGAGGCAAGAAGAGATATAAAAATGCAATACCTGGAGTTCCCTTCGTGGCTCGGTGGTAACAAACCCGACTAGTATTCATAAGGACACGGGTTCGATCCCTGGCCTTACTCAATGGGTTATGGATCTGGTGTTGTTGGGAGCTGTGGTGTATGCTACCAGCTCTAGCTCCAGCTCGACCCCTAGCCTGGAAACTTCCATATCCCGTGGGTGTGGCCCTAAAAAAAAAAAAGACAGAAAAAGACAAAAGTGCAACATCTTACATTCACATAACATCTTACTTATAAGTTTGATAAAACTCTAGTGGAGTGTATGCAGGTAACTAGGCTTACACAACTAGAACGCACATGGGCTTTAGAGCCATAACAATTTCATTGAAAAAGGTACTTTCACCCCCATGTTCACTGCAGCACTATTCACGATAAACAAGACATGGAAATAACCTACATATCCAATGACAGATGAATGGATTAAAAAGACGTGGTACATTTACATGATGGAATACTACTCAGCCATAAAAGAGAACAAAATAATGCCATTTGCAGCAACATGGATGGAACTGGAGACTCTCATACTAAATGAAGTAAGTCAGAAAGAGAAAGACAAATACCATATGATATCACATATCTGGAATCTAACATATGGCACAAATGAACATATCTACAGAAAACAGACTCATGGACATGGCGAATAGACCTGTGCTTGCCAAGGGGGACAGGGAGGAGGGGTGGGGTGGACTGGGAGTCTGGGGTTGGTAGATGCAAACTATTGCATTTGGAGTGGATAAGCAGTGAGATCCTGCCAGGGAACTATATCTAGTCACTTGTGATGGAGCATGATGGAGGATAATGTGAAAAAAAGAATATATGTGTATATATATATACACACTTATATATATATATTTATATTATATATGTATGACTGGGTCACTTTGCTGTACAGGAGAAATTGACAGAACATTGTAAATTAATTATAATAAAAAATTTTAAAATTACTAAATCTCAGTTATGCCACTTACTACCTGAGGGGGGGTTGTGTCTGAGTCCCATTTTCTTCATCTGTGATAACTGAATACCTATCTCTTAATATTTGTGAGAATGCATACAGTTATCAGTCTCAAGCATCGATCACACTTAAGGAGATGCTTACCCCTTCCACGTTTTTCTTACCAGTGGATGAGAAAGTAATTTGGGGACCTACATTATTTAACCCAGAATGGTAATGCTTTACATGTGGCCCTCGGACCAGATGCTCTTGTCTACCCAAGTTGGGTTGCTCAGAGTTCCTTAAATATCCTCTCATTGCTTTTGGTCCTTGCCCTTTAGCCATCTGATCTTGCACGCTCCCAGGTAGCCAGTCGCCCTTCATCCTCACACCTACTCCTTCTGGGCTGACAGAGGCATCTTCTTGTGCAAGTACCGTGTTCTTTAGAGGAGATGTACCCAAGCCTGCAAAATCTCAAAGTCAATAATAACAGCTTCGTTTCTACTTCCTGTATTTGATTTTAAAGTGGGCATGTGACACACGTCCAACCAGCAGACATGGATGACCTCAATCAAAGTCCTCCTTGATCTTTAAAGTGAATGAAGGCAGTGATTTTACTCCCTGTGCATTTAGATGTGTTTGTGCAGTGATATGAGGCTAGTAACCACTGCAGCAGCCAGTAAATGAGGGAGGAAGGACCCAAGGTCAAAGGGCGAGACTTCTTGATTTTAATCCAAATAGGAAGTACTCCGGATTCCTTATTGTGTTTAAAAATCAAAACCAACAACAACAAAAAAAATCTCTTTCCAATAAATCATTTGGGTTGCAATCAACACATCCTAACCTTCGATCATGCTCTTGTCTCTTATCGAAAAATCCTCTGCTTCTTTCCTGGTTGCTAGGCTTAGCTTAATCATGTTCTTGGTTGTTTTTGTTGTGTTTTCTAATTTTTTGTCCTGGTTCCATTACTGACAGCTGCCATCCAAGCTCCATGTAATGAATTAGTTCCACCTTTACATTCTATTTGGCAATAATTAAACATACCTCCACGGCGAGACTGGATGAGAAGCCATTTCCCATGCTAAACTGTAAGGTCTCAATATCAGAGGCTATTCTTATTTAGCCTCTTAGCACTGGAGCCTAGTAGAGAATGTGGTTTGTGGTGTAGACCCACCACCGACCTCCAAAACAAAATTCAACTAAGAGCGGATCAGAGGCATACAGGAGGAAAGCTTGACATTTAATCTAACTGCTCTGGGAGATACATGGCCTCTCTTCCACTAAAGAGCAAAAATCAAAGTCTCAATCAGTGAATATTCTGAGGCTTTGGGTATCTCTCCTCTGACAAAAGTATTGACTCAAGGTGTTTGAGGGTCTAGTTAAGCCAACTTGTCAAAGTGATTTTTGGTGAATAGTACGATTTTAGATGTTTAAAGAAATCTCTCCCTTTTTACTGTCCCACCGATTTAGTCAACATTTGAGATTCTTTGGTGACTCAGTCCCTCTTCTAAGTTCAGGGGTTACCAGAATAAAAGACAGGGAATTGGAAATTCATCAAGCAGAAAATGTAATTAAAATGCATTTGCCACGATGGAGCTATGTACAAGTTAATAATAGCAGCAGAGAGAAAAAACAATTCGGAGCCTTAAGCTATAAATAGATGGGATAAGAAAAAAATGCATTTTCCTTTAAACATTTAATTGCCTAGGGGAAACCTCACTATTTAGATGGAAATATCACAGTCAAGGAAATGTAGCCAAAACCAGGCTCTTCCTGGTGTCAGTGTACCCCCAAAGTATAAGCAACCCTAAAAAAGCTTTATGAGAGCCTTCTTATCTCAAAACTGAGAATGGGGTAAAACAGTCTAAGAGGTGAACTTCCCTCCATCCAATGCAAAATCTTCTCACCACACTCAGATTTAGGAGGTAAGAGCCTTGTAATTCTAATAGAAGAAACACCCACATAAATGACCCTTGTAGCAAAGATTTCAGTGTTTTCTCTCTCTCTCTCTCTCTTTTTTTTCCTTTTTTTGGCTATACTTGTGGCACATGGAAGTTCCCGGGCCAGGGATGAATCTGAGCTGCAGCTGAGACCCACACCATAGCTGTGGCAATGCCAGATCCATATCCTTAACCCACTGCTCGGGGCTGGAGATTGAACCTGAGCTGCCTCCGAAACAACACTGGATCCTTAAATTGCTGCGCCACAGGGGGAACTCCTCAGTGTTCTCTTTGCAAAGTGTTCAGCTTCCTTTTTCTCCTCGTTCTTATTTAAGGATGAGGTAATTGAGAGATTGTTCCATGTTTACACAGCCTTCACTGTTCTGTGTTCCTGCTTCAGCAAGAAATCCCAGAAATAATTTGCATACTGCCTGCATAATCTACTTCTGGGAAATACACTTTTGATGTTTTGTTTAAAATTTTGTTTTTGCTACTCTCTTGTATAGTCTCTCCAATGCATCAGAAGTCCGAATAGGAATTATCAAAGTGACAGCCTATAATATAGGTTCTAGAAACAGACTTCGTTTTATAGTTTTCACTTACATTTTTTTTTTATTTTGCTAGCGAAGCCCCACTGTGAGTGATCTGTAATTCTGGTGATGCAACAGAGTAGTTATCTCCACTCTCCAGGTAGTGTTACAGGCATCTCAAAATACGCCTGAACTGAAGTCTTAGGGTCTTTAAAACCTGTCAGGAGAATACCCCTATGGATCTCTAGGAGAAACTATGCCACAAAAATTTTCTAAATAAATCAAAAATAAGAGCGTATGTGCAACATCTCACGGTTTGAGAATTTTTTTATCACTTTTTAAAGTTTTATTCAAGTGTAGTTGATTTACAATGATGTAATAATTTCTGCTGTACAACAGTAATTTAATTATACGTATACACACATTCATTCTTTTTCAGATTCTCTTCCCATATAGATGATCACAGAATATTGGGTAGAGTTCCCTGTGCTGTACAGCAGGTCTCCATTGGCCAATCATTCCATATACCACAGTGTGCCTACACCAATCCCAAATCCCCAAGTCACCCCCCACCCCCACCTGTCCCCTTTGGTAACCATAAGTTTGTTTTCAAAGTCTGTGAGTTTATTTTTGTTCTGCAAATAAATTCATTTGTTTCCTTTTTTAGTGTCCATATATAAATGATATCACATGATGTTTATCTTTCACTGTCTGACTAACCTCACATAGTATGATAATCTCTAGGTCCATCCATGTTGCAGTGAGTGGCGTTATTTCATTCTTTTTCATGGCTGAGTAATATTCCACTGTATATATGTACCACAGCTTCTTTATCCATTTCTCTGTCAATGGACATTTAGGCTGCTTCTATATCTTGGCTATAGTAAGCAGTGCTGCAATGAACACTGGGGGGCAAGTATCTTTTTGAATTACGTTTTTTTAATGTAACATTTTTAATTCTGAAGATTTCAAAATAAAGAAGAAATTTTAGAATAAAAGAATAGGTACAACTGTCCTCTGATGTAATCAAGTTCATCTTCAGGTCAATGTGGCAACTTGTATACCTATGAGTGAAAAGAGTTTTACTCTAACTTGAGATTTCACTCAATATGGATAAGATGTAAAAATTCTGACCACCTCCCTGTCAAACGGTGAGCACATTTTTTCTCTTATATTATCCTCATGTGGCTATTAGTGAAAACTACTTTTAAGTGACTTATCCTAACGGTCAGCAAGCATTTAGTGAACATCTATGGCTGCAGAGTCTCATACTAGGTATCAATAAACTGTTGCTACACACAGCTGTCCTAATGTCTGCAAAAGGCAAGTCCTATTCTAAGATCTTTGGTGGCAACACAGAGCATCTGTCCAGCCAAAAGCACTTACTATTTATCTATAAGAATTTTATTAGTCAAAACAATTTAAATTCGTCCCCCAAAGTTTGCTATATAGTTTACCTTAGCACTCTGTTACTGTCTGATGGAGGAAATCAGTTTCCGAAAGCACATGTATTTCCAGAAGATGTATGTTTCACATTCAGTATTTGAGGGCTCTCTATACTAGACACACAGAAGGAAAAATAAAAATAATAATGCCTTTGTGTGTGCACGTACTCAAGACAGTGAAGAACTGAGTATGTACCTCATCCCAGTTTCCATTTAATTATTTCAGTTCCCCTCTCACAGGTACTATTACTGTCTTTTGTTTGTTCTCTTTTGTTCTACAAATGATGGGAAATAAAATTTAGTAAGGCTCAGTGATTTTTCCAAGATTACAAAGTGTGTAAGTGATGAGGCCAAGATAACGGAGTTAGGCTGACTCCAGAGCCCACATATAAAATGTAAATTAAATGTATCTAGTGTTACTCATTACGCTCCAGTCAAGCAGAGTTTGGGAAGGGAAAGAAATCTGCATTTCCAGCATCATCTATATTTCAGACATATATTATTACTAAACACATATGATGCATCACATGATACGGTGATTATGAAGTGAGTCCATCTCCATTCCTGTCCTTGAGGATCTCCCGATGGGTAAGAGATACACAAGCATATAATTACGCCCAAGACCATGGAGTTGTCCTCTGACCTCCCTGACCCACCTCCACCCTCCCCTTTCCCGCAGTTGCTTTCGAGAACAGAGCAGTGATTGGTCAGGAACGGTCCTCCTGTGAACGATACACTGGTCCTCTGCTTCATTTTACAAACTCAGGCACTTCCTTTAAACTTTCCAGTCCACTGTGCTCATCTGTAAAGCAGAGACAATCACACTGACCCAGCCTCCCAGGGCTGGAGTGAAACTAGGTTAGTTAGTATTTGCAGATTGCTTTAGCAATGTTAAAGAATGAGGGTTTTTAAGACTGTGTCCTGGTGCAACAAAGACATAAAACCAGGAAGCAGAACAAACCATTCTTTGGAGCCCTGGCCTAAATGGTTGGAGCCAAAGAACTAAAAACACAGTGATGACAAAGAGAATCTAAGAAGAAGAATCAAGAAGTCTAAGTCGGAGCAAGAAATTACACCAATAACTTCTGGGGTGAGTGAGGAGACTTTGGGGGTGCTGATCCAAAAGTAAGTAAGACTTAAAGGAGAGGGACGCTCTTGAGGAGGCTGGTGCCCAAATCACTGGGATTCAAAGTCTCGTGGATTCAGCAAGCTTCTCACACTACAGCTTATCCCAGATCCTCACTGGAGGAGGACAAGGAGGGGGAGGGGGAGGGGGAAGAAGGGGAAGGAGGGG
>PVHT020000230.1:29669124-29691160 GCA_004024745.2 Catagonus wagneri | reverse complement strand
AAAAAAAAAAAACCTCAGAAATTAGGTGACAGAGCTCATGAAAGAATTATCAATAACAGGACATCACTTTAGAAATGAACAGCTGGACACAAAGAAAATAAACATAATGCATAATACCTGAAGAGTTACAGTCGCGAAAAAGAGAATGCTTTAAAACGGAAAGTAAGGGAGCTCCTGCTGTAACTAACTAGCGGTGACAAACCCTGGGGTTAAGGATCCGGTGCTGCTGTGAGCTGTGGTGTAGGTCACAAATGCGGCTCGGATCTGGCAACTACAACTCTGATTCGACGCTTAACCTGTGAACTTCCATTTGTCATGGGTGAGGCCTAAAAAGACCAAAAAAAAAAAAAAAAAAGATTACTTAAAAAAAAAGATCAAAAATCAATCATATCAATTTTTACCTTAAAAATTTTTAAGAGAAGAGCAAATTAAACCCCAAACAAGCAGAAGAAATGAAACAATGCCGATGAGGACACAGACACTGCCATCACACTCCCTGGGTTTGAACTGCAGCTCCCCCTTCACTGGCTTTATAACTATGGGGGCTTATTTGAAGTGTCAGTACCTCAGTTTCCTCATCAGGGAAATGGGAATTTCTCCTAATGTCCCCAGGGAAGCTGATGTACCTAAACCACGCGGAACGTGGGCACAGACTAGCTCCTGACTATTTGTTACTACCTTATTGTTAAGCTCAAACTCACACATGTTGGTAGGTATTTGGAGCGATCCTAAAAGCAAGCTGGAATCACTGAAATATTTTAAGCAAAGAGGTTGGGTGATATTTTCAGTTCAGGAATAAAATAATCACTCTATGAGCAGTGTGGAGACGAGCAAGATAAATTATGGAGAAGGGTTAAGAGTCTTTAGTCGTTGTCCAGAACTGAAAGAATGAAGGCCGGCGTCGAAAGCTCACCCTGGGGAGGGACTTTGTAGCAGGGAGACAGCTCTGAGGGATGGTTCAGAGGGAGAAACGGCAGGACGCGCACCTGATTTAGTGTGGAGATTGCCAGAGAAACGCTGCCCTAGGAAGCAGTAAATATTCTGCAAAGAGTGAACACGCCTACAAGACAATTCTTTATTGCTGCAAACATCGCTCTGAGCAACAGCTTTGTAAATCAGCGCAGTGAGTTTCTTCAGGAACTTGAAGACTCAGAACGTGAAAGCTGAACCTCAGAGATCCCTGACGTAAGCAACAGAAATCTTGGTAAAGAGGAGACTGGGGATGTGACTCAAAGGTTGGCCAAGGAACGCACAGAAACAGAAATGAGGAAAGAGTATGCTTCCACAGCCACGTGACTTTTGCAAATCTCAGCAACATATATGCACAGAGCTCGCCAGAACGCAGGGCGGGGATAAAACCCGCTGTCCTGACACCGGTCTTGCAGTTGCTCCCGATCCACCTGCCCCTTATCTCTCCCTCTGCCCTTTCACTCATCTCCTTTCTGTCCTTTCCTTCTGCTCTTCCTCAAACATCCGGTAAACACAACAAAACAGAAGATACCCACGTGCAAGTTTTTCTGAAGTTTTCAGGCCAGAGGCAGTACTCTGCTCAGTCATAAAAGTGACTGTAAATGAAGACCATTCAGGCCTGGATGGCACGTGCCAGTTTCACAGGTCCAAAAACACGGATCACAAGCTCATCATCATCTTCCATCTCAGTTGCCCGAGTATCCACTTTGGGTACCAGCAGTCTGATCATCCGCCCTTATTCAGCTCATCAATCACTTCTTCCAAATGCAAATGCCTGGAAGACAAGGCCTGGGAGTGAGAATTCCTTTCCTACATCCTCTGGGTTGTTCGTTGTCTTTGCCAAGAGTGCACGTTGGCTGTGTCACATGACCACCTGCCAGGCACTGTCAGCTCTGACATTCCCATCCTCAGACCCCTCAGCAGCTGTCCATCATGCCAGGACGCCCCTAGCAACCTCTACTCCTTTTCCAGACAGAGGAGATCAGGGGCGTCCTTTTCTCATTAGCACGTGTCTCATAGGCAACTTTCTCAGCAGACTTTTGGAGGCTGGAATGAGGCTCCTCTTCCCGGGGACAAACAGGCAGAGCTGTGAACACAGGAGGCCGGGTTCTGTAATGGCCCAAGACAGTCTGATAATGGATCCTTGAGAACTGCCCCTTTGCGCTTATTTATTTTCCTTTATAGAAATTCCCAGGCTAGGGGTCGAATCGGAGCTATTGCTGCTGGCTGACGCCACAGCCACAGCAACATCGGATCCAAGCCACGTCTTCTACCTACACCACAGCTCACAGGAACGCTGGATCCTTAATCCACTGAGCAAGGCCAGGGATCGAACCCGAATCCTCCTGGATACTAGTTTGGTTCATTACCACTGAGCCACGATGGGAACTCCAAATTAATTTATTTTAAATTAAACATTTAATGCTATAAATGTCCTTCGAAGCACTGCTTCACCTATTTTCAATGAATTTTGCTTTTTTATATTTTTGTTTTGTTCAATTTTTTTCACTTTGTTCAGTTAAAAATAGCTCCTAATTGTGACTTCTTTGACTCATATATTATTTGTAGGCATAATGTTTAATTTCCAAACAGGATTTTTTCAGGTCTTTTTCTGTCATTTCATTCCATTAGAGTCAGAGAACATACTTTGTATGACTTCAAGTATTTTAAATGTTCACAAGGTGCTCACGACCCCTCAGTATTCACTTTTTTTTTTTTTTTTTTGGAGACAGGGAGAAATTCCTGGACCAGGGATCGAACCTGTGCTACAGTAGTGGCCAGAGCCACAGCAGTGACAACACTGGATCCTAAACCCGATGCACCAACAGGAAACTCCCATTCTGTTCTTTCTTGATGTACGTCATATGCATTTGAAAAAATGTATATCCTGCTAGTTTTTTTTTTTCTTTTTAGGGCCACACCTGTGGCATATGGAAGTTCCCAGGCTAGGGGCTGAACTGCAGCTGTAGTCGCTGGCCTACACCACAGCCAGAGCAATGCAGGATCCGAGCCGCATCTGCAACCTACAACACAGCTCACGGCAACGCTGGATCCTTAACCCACTGACCAAGGCCAGGGATCAAACCTGTGTCCTCATGGATGCTAGTCTGATTCGTTAACCACTGAGCCATGACGGAACTCCTATATTCGGCTATTGTAGATTGGAGTGTTTTATATATACACATTAGGTCAATTGAGTCGATCATTTTTCTCATTTTTTTCTTACTGATTTCCCCTGATATCTTCCTTTCCCCCCGCCCCCACACCTGTGGCATGCGAATTTCCCCGGGCCAGGGATCAAACCTGCACTACAGCAGGGACCAGAGCCACAGCAGTGACGACACGGGATCCTTAACCCCTTGTGTCCCAGGAAGCTCCCCAACATCTCTGCCACTTGCAGACATGAGCGTTGTCAGTGCCTGCATGTAATTTTGGATCCCTGTCCTTTGTTCCTCTCAGTTCTATGCATCATGTTTAAGGAAGTGCTGCTTTTAGGGTCATATACCTTTAGGATTATTTTCCTTATTTGCCCATTTATCATTATGCTATTATTATTGTGAATGTCCTGGCTTATCCTGGTAATATTACACCTTCAAGAGACTCTTTTTCATATTCATATACACATTTCAGCTTTCTTTTGATTATTGTTCACATGATATATATACATTTTCATCACTTTATTTTTGATCTATGTTTCACTTGCATTAAAAAGAAAAGCATTCTGTCCATCAGAAAACTTAAATCAAGTGAAAAGATAGGGTACAAACTGGAATATAATACAATAGAACATAAATTTATAACATATGTATATATGTATATATCCTCAATATATATAGGCAGGGGTAGCTTGGGTTCCATTTATAATGATCCTCTGCTAGAGTAAGGCAAACTCTAGCATAACATAGCAATATATACTTTGAAGATCTATTTATGATTCCTCCAAGCTTCCAAATATGAATTTAATAATAATAATAAAGGAATGGTGATAACAATGCTGAAAACAATAGTGCTGATAATGGCTAACTTTCCTTAAATATACTAAATGTTAGTAATAGTTATTTGCGTATGTAAATCTTCAAAAGAATCCTCTGAGTTACATTCTTTCATTAACCCCCTTTCAGCGCTAATGATAGGCAACCTTTATGTTTGGACTCTGTTGACACTCTGAATGGGCTTGGAGGTGAGCTGCTACCCCCAGCCTCCAGAAAAGAGCTCAGCCACCCAGCGCCCTGTTTTTGGCTTTGCAGGACTCCAAGCAGAGTCCAGTTCAACAGATGCCAACTTTCCACCTACAGAACTGAGATTTCGTGAATGGATGTAGCTTTATGCTGCTAAGCTTGTGGTAATTTGCTACACACCGAGACAAAGCTAATACGTGGTTAAAACAGAAAGAGTACATATCTTCCCAGTTCAGGCTGACTCGAAAACCTTCACATCCTACCAAATTGCTAATGCTAAAAATAAATGTTCCTGTTTTGCCACAGATTTAAACTCCTCTAAATACCAAATTCCCTCTTTTCGTCATCATTTACAGCTCATTCCATTCTCTGAAGCATCTAGCACCACACAAGCACGTAGCTAGAATTCAAGAAAGAAAAAGTCTCATTAAACTGATCTGAATTCTTAACTCTGATGCATTTCATATCCCATTCAGATCTTAGCTGAAAAAGATTTTAATGAAGCTTGCATAAATCAGAGTGGCATTATATGGTCTAATAGTTAACTAATTCCTAAATGTGTGATACTTTGAAATTTAATGACCATTACAGAGAATTCCATCAGGATTAAAATGAACCAGGGAGGATCATGATAGAAGGCATTAGAACAATGCACATTACTGATGCCAAAAGTGGCATTTTTGATGTTACCTTCCTTTGGGAGATTTTGCAGTAAAATTAAAATTGCGTCTATTGTTCAATTGTTTTTGATATTTTCTTTTCCTATTGTTTGCTGGCTTGAATTGTCATTTGTTGATGAATGGAACAATAGGTATAAATCAATCAAGATTTTTCTATACATAAGGACAATAGGTCTAGAAAACAAAGGACAAGGAAAGAGACATAACCTGATTAGGTCTCCTGACAAAAAGGCCTTTAAAACATGTAAAACAACAACACTCAATACCTAACAGAGTTTAATCATTTTACTTCATAATATGCATTGCTTGAAAGTTCATAGAAACACTTCAATATCTTAATCAGATCCATCAATCTTTTACTGAGTCCTTCCAATGGACCAAGTAACTGTGTTTCATACATTATCTAATTTCCTTTTTTCAATATTTCTATAGAGCACCGAAGTAGGTATTTTTTCACAATTCACAAATGAGAAAATATATACTCAAATATTCACCCAACTTTCTCAAATGCCAAAGACTTATTTGTAACATATTATGGAACAGTGACATTAACCAGATGTCAAGTGATATTTCAATGACTATTTTGTGATATCAATGCAGACATCGTAAAAAAGTCAGAATTGCTTTACAGGAAAAACATTACTACCCTCAAATAAGTTATCTTTACATGTTGAGTAACCACATTTACAAACCCCAAATAGGAGTATACATTAGAATGAGGGGACAGAATATTTGAAATCTCAATGACCCTGAATGTACAAACAGCTCATTATATGCATATGCATAGCTACTACAGATGATGAAAATGGATACCTTTATCATTCAGAGAGTTTGACAGATCAAAGCAACTCACACAGATGCTCTGACATACAAAACAAGTTCTTAAAACTAGACAAACTAGCCCTGAGCTGGGAACCTGAGCACCCCCAGCTTAATGAGTTGTTTTACATGTACAGTGAAAGATCATTTCAATAAGGGTCAGGATGATCAACATGAATTCAAATAATAGTATCCAACTGGTGCTGTGTTTTCTGAGGCCGGGGCAGGGGACACACAACAAGCCTGCTTACCTCATGGTGGCTCCTCTCCAGATAGCATCAGTAGGCAAAGGTCATGAGTGACACAGTCCCTGAGTTCTACCCTAAATTCACACACTCACCAAGCCAGAAGCTGTTATTAACCTGGCACCCTAGTAGATTTGCTTTTAAGAAGGAAAGATTCTGATCAATCAAATGTCCAGCTTATGTAGCAAAATAAAAGTCAATTCCCTATACGTTAATACACTGGCATCCTGATGTGTATGTTAGTCTTAGCTGAGCAGAGTTATAGAAAGTTTGATTCATTTTTGTTGAAGTGACCAAGTTGAGCTGCTGAGTCTGCAGATCTGAGGATGAATCTAGCTCTGGCAATAGCTTTTTAAGCCAGTCGCACAAACACAACCTTTTCCTGGGGATTAGTCAGGAAAGCCACCATTTGCCCCGTAGTGATAGATGAGATTATTGTTCAACAAACACTTCTCTCCCTCCAGCTGGGGTGGAGTATACATCCCCGTTCCCTGACTTTGCACTCGGCCAGGACTTGCTTTGAGCAATGGAATGTGAATGGCTATGTCCTGGGTAGAGACTTTAAACATTTGCATGGTTTCATGGGTCCCCTTAAACTACTATAATCCCCCCAAAGAGAAAACTCCTTGCCTCTGCAAGCTGGATCTCAGAATGAGACGTGTGGAATAAAACCAGATCCTTTTTTTTTTTTGTCTTTTTGGGCCACACCTGCAGGATATGGAAGTTCCCAGGTTAGGGGTCCAATTGGAGCTGCAGCTGCCAGCCTACACCACAGCAACGTGGGATCCGAGCTGTGCTGTGACCTACAACACAGCTCACGGCAACACCAGATCCTTAACCCACTGAGCAAGACCAGGGATTGAACCTGCTTTCTCATGGATACTAGTCAGATTCGTTTCCACTGACCTACGATGAACTCCTAAAACCAGATCTTACCCGTAGCCTGTAAACAAGTTCATGGGACTCAGATGAGATCAGACCACACCTGCTAAACAAGGGAGAAAACATGCATTGCTGTAGGTCACTGAGACTGTGCTTCTGTTTCTGCTACACTACATATATATTATATATCATATATATACTACATTCTGAAGTTTATTTTAAAGTTTTTGGACTTCGTACTTTTCTTGACTTGGCCTCTTTCCATTTAGATCACATTTTTGCACAGATCTGGCCTCTGGAATCAATGCCATTTACCACAGTGGTTTTTTTTTTTTTTTTTTTTTTGCAGTCTGAATTTGGTGCTGGGTCTCTGACTTTTGAGTATTTAAGACTCCAGGTTTTGTCAGGGAACTAGTCTGTCCATAGACTTTAAGGGTCACCTACACAGCCTCTGATTAGAATGCTCCACCTTGGAGTTTGCTCATGGTGCAGCAGGTTAAGGATCTGGTCTTGTCACTGCTGTGGCCCCAGGAACTTCCACATGCATGTGCCACAGCCATGGCAACGCCCCCCACAAAAAAAAAAAAAAAAACCCAAAGCTCCACCCTGTTTTCAATTTTCTGAAACAAAAACTCAAACTTGCATTCAGGCTGGGGCTGCTTTGGCTCCCCTGCAAAATGGCGAGCAAAGGGGAAACCTTGGATCTGATGCCCATCGGTGTGGATTCAATGAGGCCCCCCTGGATATCTGAGGTGACAGTCAGTCTCTTAGTCTTCTGAGTCCAGACTAAGATACTTCTGCAAAAGGGAGAAGACAGAAACCAGGGTGTCACCAAAGCCCTAAAACGTTAACTGGGAAGGTGTGAGGCAGGGATCAGACCCATGACCTTCCCTTCCACAGCACAGACTCACTGCACTTATTTAGCTCCAGGGGTCAGCATCAAGGTCATAGCCAGCCCCAATTCCTTCTCTTGGAATTATACATTTTGGATTTTTCCACCTTGTTTTGTGTAACGATAGTTTGTTATCATTTATTGCCCAGTGGTGTACCATTGTATGGATATACCGCTATCTACTTATGAATGATTTATATTTGTCTTTTTTTTCCAGCATCAGTGATTATGATTAAAGCTGCTATAAACACTGGCATGTCGATTTTTACGTGAACTTAAGTTTGTTTTATATTTCTCTTAATAGTTTTGAATTTCAGTGAAGTTATGCAACACCTACTTCAATGAAAACCCTCCAAATTGATACTGTCCACCTCATCGGTTACCACTGTTGCATACCGAGTCCCAGACTCCCCATCTTCTAGCCAGCACCCCCACACTCCATCACCCTCTATCCCAATATATGGATATGTGTGGGGAAGGTTAAGAGGCCATGTTACGAAGGAGATGTGATGAGTAGGGAGGTTTGAAATCTATTCTAATTTAGGGTCTAAAGAACTGCATCCAGTCAGAAACAGGACATTACTCCAGGGGCACAGAGTGGTTCAGGTGACTAATCACCAGCCATGTGAGCTCCCTCTCATTTTCCATTCCCACAGGCCCATAGGGTTCAAGGCCCGACGGGGTGATGTGGCCTGGAAGCTGGAACAATAGGTCTCAACAGAAAACCCTAGCATGTTCCCCTCCATTCTCTTCTGTGGTTTGTTACAGGTATCACTGTTTCTACAATTTCACAGGTGTTATATTATGAATAAATGAATGAGTGAATAAATAGATGCATAAATGCATAGATGGTAATTGGTATTGTGAAATCATAGAAGGATATTATATATATATATACACATATGTGTATATACACACATATATGTATACACACATATGTATATACACATATGTGTACATGTACAGGGTTCCTGGCACAGGGTTCCTAAAAATCTGAATTTTCGGGATAACAGGAATGCCCTTTGTTATAATGAGGTGATTCTTGGTGGGCGACTGGATTAGTGTCAGAAGTGAAATGAATTGTAAGACACCCAGCTGGTGTTGCAGAGAATTGCTTGGTGTGGGGAATAAACCCACTCACCCGGTGTCAGAAGTATAAGAGCGGTAACAGTGTGAGAATAAAGAAAATAATTAGGTTTGTTTCTTTTCAGGCATGTTGAAATAAAATTCATCAGGCGTGTTTTCTGCAGGAAATCTCGGAGCCTTTTAGATACATTATAAGTATTCAAATGAAGGTGAAAACATACAGGTTCTTCGACAGGGTTGATGATCCTGCCTTTTGATATGGATGTTGCATATACTGGAAACCAGTGGTACGGATATAAGAGTATACACTTTGGCCACAATCAGAACTGGGCTTAAATTAAAACTAGGACACTCTTTTTTTAGCTTTGCTCCAGATTATCTAAAGTTTTTAAATATTAGTTTATTTAATTTTAGCAATAGTAGCAACTGTAGGTAATGCATTTTCTCTCAGTTTTTATAAAAATGTTCAAATTTCTCCTGCTCTTCTCTATCCCTAACACACACTAATCATTCTTGTTTCCTTTCAATTAATATTTTCTCCTTGAGTCTATAAGCAAATCTCATTACTGAATGCTAATTTTTAAACCTGTAGATAAAATATTCTCTGATGAATCTGTCCCCATAATTATTTGCAGGATAATCTTTCATTTAAATATTAGCAAATTGTTAGAAGTCTCTTTTTTGCATACCAACGAGCTATTCATTGACAATCTCCGTGGTTGTGTGCTCAGTGCAAGTTTTAAAGTAAATAACGCTGGCTTCTGAGATGATAGACTTGCCATTGAAATACTTCCATTTTCTCTCCACCAGCTGTCCTCTCTGAGAGGCAAGACATAATGAATCCCGGGGAGGGGATTACACAGTACCACCTAACCCATTAGGATATTTAATTTCTAAACTTGAGGGCAGGCAGTTGTGAGCTTAAATATTATATCATGGAGCTTTTGATTAGAATGTTTTTTGTTATTCATTTTGGCCTGCGGAGGTTTTAAATAAATTTAAACGTATTTCTATTTTAATTTTTTAAAAAACTGAACAGCAAAAGTGATAGCGACTACTATGTTCCTTCTAAGCAGTTTCTGGAAAGAAAAATGGTTATTAACTTTGAGTTCAATGCGTGCTCTAGTGAGCAAGCAACAAAAGAAAATCACTGTTGGCAAATAACAGAGCACCCATTCATTTTGTTGTCAACAAAATCCTTCTGAATATCTACCATGTGTAAGTTACCGTGCGGTGTGTGTAGGTACATGAAGTCTGTGTGTATTTCCAACACGAAGTCCAGCCTGGACTTGGTGCTTAGTCGCTGGAAATCTTTTTCCAAAGTCTATCTTGTGCTAAGATCTGGGGTAAAAGAAGTCACAGGAGCCGAGGTGCTGGTGGAGGTGAGGTCATGCCAACACCGAGTGGTGAGAGGAGAGAGTCTGGGTCCTTAGCTCTACAGGACTCCACCCGGCAGCAGAACCAAGCGGGTTAAGATGCTGTCAGCCTGCTCAGAGAAAAGCAAGGCTCTACAACTGCTCTGTTGTAAATGGGAACTGAGCACTTTTCTTCTTTTATGTTGAGCACAATACTCAATACTTGGATTTTCATAACTACCTCAAAGAATGGCGTTTTCGAAAGCAGACCTGTGCCGAAGATCCGTCACCACAATTACTCTTTCGGGTGGCGTGCTCAAGGCCTCTCGTCCCAGCAGTCATGTGACCTACCCTAAACACTGTTAGCTTCCTCACATCTGTCCTTACTTGTCTCCTTGTTCGGTCTGAATCCCAGGGCTCATCAAATCATTCAAATGCAGGCCACTTCAACCACTTGCCCTTTTCTTCCTTCCTCACAAAATCCCAATTCCAGATAAAAGAACCCTCCGTGTGCTTAGACCAGCCCGGCCGAGCATCACTGAAGAAAGTCACACCACCTAGAAGATTGCTTTTGTTCCAGCTTTGTGATTTCACGCTTCTAACGCACTCTCTGGGTTGTGCACGAAACATATTGCCCTCCTCTCACAGTCCTGCTCTCCTTCTCTCCGAGGCTGGCACCTCACACCTTCTCTCTTCTCCCTGAACTTCCCACTGCAAGTCCCCTCCACACCCTGATCTCACTCTGTGCTTTGAAAAGCCAAAGAAAATACCTCATTTCTGGTACAGCTGGAGAATTTCTTTAAGGCTAAGTTGCAGGGTTGGTAAGCCTGTCGTGATATTTGCCAGTTTCCTTACCTCCTGCCGTATCTTGCCTCTGACAGCATGGATGGTTAGAGTTCTGCCAAGGTCAACTTTGTCTATGTCAAGATGTGACCTACAATCCTAATTAATAATGGGCTGCTGGCTGGGCCAATTATCAATACCACCCCCTTTTTTTACTTCTTATATTTTGGTATCTCAATCCCGGATTCAGGCAGAAGCGCATGAATCCTGGGGTGTAAGAAAACACCAGGAAATGACACATAAGACAGAAATCTGAAACTTTTAAAGCAGAATTTACAAGAGCTGGCGTTCCAAGGAGATAACTGCGGAGAGCAAAAACAGTATTGCAGTGACCGAAGACTCACTCCCTGAGTTTCGTTTTGTGAACTAGAGGTGATAAGTTTTAATAAATAACAGCGCTACAGCTGCCAGCCCAAGACTCAGCGACAGCAACGCCAGATCCGAGCTTCATCTGCTACCTACACCACAGCTCACTGCAACGCCGGATCCTTAACCCACTGAGAGAGGCCAGGGATCAAACCCACAACATCATGTTTCCTAGTCAGATTCGTTTCCGCTGTGCCACACAGGAACTCCCAGCAATCTTAAGTTTTAAGTCATATGTACATATTTGCCATACATACACTGAACGGAAACATGATAATTACTTCTGTAGACTCAGGAAATTCTCTCATTTATATTTTAGATATTTTATTAAATATATACTTAACTTATATGCAAGTTTTGTAATATTAGTAGGGCTGGTTTATTTATTTTTTTATCCTTTTTTTTTTAGGGTTGCACTGGAGCATATGGAGATTCCCAGGCTAGAGGCAGAATAGGAGCTGT
This sequence comes from Catagonus wagneri, assembly GCA_004024745.2. NCBI lineage: Eukaryota > Metazoa > Chordata > Mammalia > Artiodactyla > Tayassuidae > Catagonus > Catagonus wagneri. Next base: position 29,679,382 of record PVHT020000230.1, on the reverse strand, counting down.
AGCCGCTGGCATATGCCATTATCCGAGCTGCGTCTGCGACCTGCACCACAGCTCATGGCAATGCTGGATCCCCAACACACCGAGCAAGGCCAGAGATCGAACCTGCGTCCTCAGACCTGCTGCTAGTCTGACCTGCTAGTCAGATTCGTTTCCTCTGAGCCATGGCAGGAACTCCTGTAGGACCAGTTTAAAGCAACTGAATTGCAAATGTTTAATTGTTTGTGTGGAAGTTTATGAAAATACGATGTTCATATTCCCTCTTGAACTTTGACTCAGTAAAAATAGAAAACATTCACTTATTCATTGTTATAAAATGAAGTATTTATGAATCTCTTACACTATTTCTGTTTTTTTAAATTCTAGACTTTTAAGATATAATCAAAACAGATAAAAATATTGTCCTCAAGGAGTTCCCTGGTGGCCAAGCCCATCAAGGATTTGGCTGGGGTCACTGCTGTGGCTCGGGTTCGGTCCCTGCCCTGTAACTTCCGCATGACATGGGCACAGCCAAAAAGAAAAGATGTTTGTCTTCAAATAGCTTGTCCTGTGGAAGGGGATACATAATAAACTTATCTCTCTCTATATATTGGTAGATGAATTTATGTGTACATATTGTGATAAACACTACAAAGAAAAATAAAACTCGGGAAAAGGTACTAAAAAGTGTCAGGGATGGGTAACTATTTTATAGAAACGTCAGCAATTCCTTCATCAAATAAGCCACATTTGATCACAGACCAAAGGAAAGAAAAGAGCAGCCCTAGAAGATACAAGGTCAAGGTCAAGGCCACAGTAAAGTGAAGTCAGAGTGCAGGAAGCATGCTGAGTGTGCCTAAGGCAAACAGGAGTGGCATAGAGGGAGTAAAAAGAGGAGTCAAGGAGATAGAGGACAGAGGTGGAGGATCACATGGGATTTTGCAGACAATGACAAAGATATTCGTAAAGATGAGAACATATGGGAAAATTCACAGGAGGCAAGTGACATGATCAGATTTAAAACTGAACTGGACTTCTATGTGGCTGCTGTATTGAGTACGAAGTGGGGGAGGGGACAGCAAGCGCGGAAATGGAGAGACCAGCTGGGAGGCTGATGAAATAATGAATTAGAGGTGAGAAAGAATGGGCCAGGGGCAGGATGGTGACAGTGGAGCAAATAAGAAGTAGTCGAGTCCCGGATATATCAAACTTATTTCAAAGGTAGAAACTTCAGAATTTGAGGATGTGTTGAATGTGGTGTTAAGAGAAGGCCAACGTATCGGGGCCTGGAGATGTAATTAGCCACATGGGGAAGATGGAAAGAGCAGATTGGGACAGGGAAAGCAGGGGTTTGTTTTTTGATGTGCTGTCTAGATGTCTAATAGGTGGATGGATAAAAGGTCAAGTAAGTAGTGAGATTAATAAGTCTGGATGCCTCTGGGGCCCTACAGACTAGAGATGCTGAGCTGGGGGCTGGAGGTTGAGCCTAAAATTGAGAATGCCATTTGGACCATAGATATAAACGGGGGAGTTCGGGGAGTCCTCAGAATTCATAAGATACTTAAAATTATAAGAATAAATGATTTTAACTATATTTTTTAAAAAAGAGAAGAATGGATGAATTCTCCAAGGAGTAAGTAAAGGACTGCAGAGGTCGTAGGGTCACTTCAGCACTGGAGCAGGAAAGAGAACAGGCAGATAAATATGGTAATGGAACTGCGCTTTTGTTTTCTCAGTATAACGGGTAGAAGCTTATTACATAAGAGTGAAAACTGGAGGGCTTAGGGGAGAGAACAAATTGTACGATAACTATTTATGAAAGTGCAAGACTTAACAGACTGATGAAATAATATAGGGTTGACAGCAGCATCAACAGCCTACTTCAGTTTAGACTTTATAGAACTGACATGAAACCACAAGCTTGATTCCATTTTTCTTCGACCATGTTCCAACTTACAGGTGCTGATACAGAGTAGTGTAAAGACTTTAATTTCACTAGGGTGATGCTTTCATTTTGTGCATTCAGGGAAAAAGAGGACAGTATATTGAAATTTGATTTAAAAGAATGATAATGATGGACGCTAAAAGGAATGACATATCGAAGGTCACGAGCATTGGGAGAAGGCATAATGATAATAAGTAATGCAATATAAGTTTCTGCAGACTGAAGGAAGTGTTGGAATTGGATACCAGAGGAAATAAGTTGAACTAACAGGAGGTGCTGGTTAGAAGACGGAGAGTATGGGACTCAGTATGCAACAGTTGGTTATGATGAGGTGGAGAGTGTCGAGTTGGAGGGTTTTCACTGAAGTAGCAGTTACATAACTTCACTGAAATTCAAAACTATTAAGAGAAATACAAAATAGATAAACTAAAGTTCATACAAAAAACGACATGCCAATGTTTATAGCAGCTTTAATCATAATCACTGACACTGGAAAACACAAACAAACATAATTCATTAGGTAAGTAGATAGCGGTATATCTATACAATGGTACACCACTGGACAATAAATGAGATCAAACTATCATTATACAGAGCAACATGGAAGAATCTCAAATGCATAATTCCAAGAGAAGGAAACCGGTCTTTACATACTCTATAGTTCCTTTAAATGTGGAATTGAGGAAAAGGAAAAACCACAGGGACAGAAGAGAAACTGATTAGCAGCGCCAGGGCTAGAAGGTGAATGAAGAGACTACACAGGAAAGGATGAGGCTTTGGGGTGACGGAAGTGTTCTAAACGTTGCCTGTGGTGAGTGCCACAGGTCCCACTGAATTTGTCAAACTTATGGGATTTATGCTCACCGTGTGTAAATTGTACGTTCATTCATCTAATAAAATCACGAGAACTATGGTTTATGTGGATATTACACTAACCCAGAATTATAACACGTACATCATTAGGAAAATTACAATGAGTCAGGTGCTAAAATCTTAAAGGAATGAGAACTTGAGGGCTTGGAAATTATTTAAACAAATAGCCCCAGAAAGATATTATCTGAATCCAGGAGTTTCAAACCCCGGGGACCTTTAGGGTAGAGGTTATATAAAAGAAGAAATTCAAGTCAAGGCTTTGGAAACAGAAGCAAGAAGAAAACCTCCTTGAGCTGCATGAGGGGTGTGGATGTGTCAGTAGCTGTGGTTTTGAAATCTCTGTGGAAGAAGAGTTCTCCAGGATGAGCCAGATGCCAGTTAGAACAAGAACAGTAACAATCTCATCTAAGGGATGAGAGTGAGAATATAAAAGAATTTACTGGCAACTAACAGAGTGGAAGTATTTAGGGTGTTGGCTGAATGGATATAAAGTCAGTTGAAAAATTTACAGAGGCAGCAAGTGACCTCAACATCAGTAAACCATGGCAGGACTATCACTGTGGCTCTGAGCATCAGTGGGGAGGGAGGCACAGAGGTCCTGCAGGACAACGCAGAGCTCTGCAGGCCCCTCTGCTCCTGTGCTGACAATGCTGGCCATGCAGAAACAGGGATGTCTTCCCAAGGTCACTTGGGCGTTTCTGGTTAATGTACCTCCAGAGCCTAATTCTATAGTTTCTCACATTGGAAATTCATTTACTAAATACTCTTAAACGAATGGATGGATAAAGAGAATGATGAGTTAGACATTAAGGAATCCTTTGTCTAATCACAATTCTCCATACACAGTCCTGATTTTTTGAATTCAATCTTATGTATGACAACAATCTTTTCGATAAAGTACAGATGTAAATCTCCGTGCTCATTTAGTTGTTCATTCACATTCATTCAGCTCCATCGGAAGGCCTGCTAAATGGCTGCTGATGCACTGGGCTTGAAAGAACTCGCAGGAGCAGAGATCGCATCTCTTGGATAGAGAATAGGTGGTTTCTTACTCTTTTGTATTACGGTAGATGAATACACGCTACAGGAGAGTGAAGTGTGCGCTGTACAATCAAGCCAGCAGAATCCCTTGATCTGGCTACCCTGGGAGCTTGTTTACACCTTCCAATTTCCCTCGTTGATAGAGTGCTTTCAGAAAGAGAGGCAGTGCCAGTGTAGGAAGCCACGGGCAGACATCCTGGTGTCCGTGATCAAGGGAACTTGACCAAATAATTAGTTCCAGTCCCTGCCACGGCAACCTCAGGCTAGCTGGATCCCCGCACTGTTAGCAACAACAGGTCCATGCATCCTCAGCTAATTTGGGCGCAGAAGTTCATTCACCATCAGTATTACAGCCATTCTCTCTGACATGTATTTATTTTGTTTCTCCCAGGATTCTTTCTCTTGCCATGGTTGTATCCACCACCTTTCTTGGCTGCGCAGCCCTTCAAAAATTAAACACTGATAAATGTTTTAGGGATGAAAAGGAAAGCTGTTAAGAGCTGACATGAAATTTTCTCTTGTTTCCTTAAAGCTTGTTTGCTAGGGAATGAAAAGCTACAATTTACCTTAATGTGATCATGGGTTTTCACACCAACATTGAATGCACAATTACTCTTGACTTTGGGAATGCGTTTGAAAAGAGAGACGCAAAGGCAATCAGCTGGGTGTCTCTGGCAGACAAGAGGAGAGTGATTCAGGAAGCACCAGAGGCCAGAAGGAATGGCTGCAGGAAAACACCCTCTACAGGATGCCAGCACTGCAGCTGAACCATTTTTAGACCTGCTTTCTGGGTCTTATTAAACAGTTCATCAGTGCTCAAATGTTCAGTCACCCTGTCTGCCCTAATGTTAGACCTCAGCTCTACCATCCCAGTCAGGAATGTGACAGGGTTTGGTGAGATATGAATCATGATATTAGCTGCCTGGAGTATAGCCTGAAAAGAAGTACTAACCAGATATTTTTTCAGAGATGAGAAGTAATAGGCACAATGTGATCGCAGGCACCTCTTTTAGCTTTGAGAAGCCTCGGGTATCTTCCTGGAAAGTTCAGAGATGCTCATCTCTAAAAATCATTGTGTGATACATTGATAAGAAACAAAATAAAATTAAATAGCATCACATAATAGAAGTATTTTGGGGGGTACCAGAGTAGTGTTATTACAAAGAGTTCCTGCTTTAACACAGGGCAGAGCAAGGCTTCGAGGTGCACTGCCACTTACTAGCTGTGTGGCTTTACTCAAGCCTCTTAACTTTGCTGAAGGAGAGTTTCCTCTTATGGACTTAATTATTCTTATTTTGCAAAGTTCTCAACATGTGGGAAAGAGATAAAATGCTTGGACAATGGATTTTGACTAAAGAACTGCTTTCTAAAGTTTCTTGATAATAAAAATCACTGGAAGCCTTTGATAAAATAGTTTCTCATGTCTTCCTTTATGCAGAGCCTGATGCAGCAACTTAAGGTGGGATCTAGAGGCTGGAGACACTAGGTTAGAAGGATTTGGGGGAGTTTTCATGGGGGCTCAGAAGAAAAGAACCCAGCTTGCAGCCATGAGCATGTGGGTTCTATCCCTGACCCTGCTTAGTGGGTTAAGAATCTGGTGTTGCCATGAGCTGTGGTGTAGGTCACAGATGCGGCTCAGATCCCACAGTGTTGTGGCTGTGTTGTAGGCCAGCAGCTGCAGCTCCGATTCTACTCCTAGCCTGGGAACTTCCATATGCCACCAGTGCAGCTCAGTAAAGACAATAAGGGGGTAGGGGTTGGGAAAGATTTCTGGAGAATGTGAGATTTTAGCTGGTTTTTGAAAGCTGGCAGGACTTTGGAGACACTCTTTATATGGAGGCTTTTTAAAGCAGAGGGTGACAGAGCAGTCCCAGAGACCTAAGTGTACAGGGCGCACTGAGAGGCCGGTGTGGCTAGAATGCAAACTGAAACGAGAAGGAATGGGCATGAGAGTGGACTACAGTGCACCTGGCATAAAAATGTGAACAGATCCAATTCTTACCTGTGTGAAAACCAGAAAAGAGACAGCCTTCACCGGGACCACTGCATATGCTAAACTTCTCCAGAATTTGTTAGGCGATTTAGATGAGGGATAAATTCATTTTATCACACAGAGTCACATTTCTGTACACGCATTCATTCTCCACACTTTCTTAGAGGAAAACCCATGAGACCAGGCGGTGCTGCCATTAGCGGGTCATGAATAGGAACAGCTATTTTGCACGACCAACACCGCCTCCAACTACTTCCCTAAAAGTCCAACCGAGCACACAGTACAACTTGAATGGTTTACGTTTTTCTCTAAATATGCCACACTTTTCTGCTCCCTGGAGATTCAATGTCAGCCTTCAGTAAATGGTACACCAATCTAATTTGTCGGCGATTTACCTACAGGGATTCATCCCTGCCTTCTTGTTTAACTTCCACATTGAATTTAAATGTTTTATATTTATTTTCCACCAGTAATCATAAGCCTGAGGCCAGTGAATGAATCTGAGGGTAAAAGAATAAATGAGCTGGTTCATTCCAGAACCTAATTCATTTCCTGTGAGTAAGCTGGTAGCCTAGGGAATTGACTATTTTACACCAAAAAGATATTTTTATTGCACAGGCGTTCTTTCTACTAAAATTAATTTGAGGACAAGAGTAATTATCAGTGCATTTTTTTGTTGTTGTGGGTCCCACTCCAACATAGAAATCCTTCAGGAAGCATACTGGGATAGAGTGTTGAGTTATAACAAGAGATACCATCAGCCAGTAGATTTTAGTATCTCCTGACCGGTTTTCCTGTCTTTAAATTGTTTTTTTTTCACTCCTCCCTTTTTTTTTTTAAATAGACTTAATTTTTTAGAGAAATTTTATGTTCACGGTAAAACAACAGAAGGTGGCGAGGTTTCCCCTGCATGTGTACAGCCTTCCTCAAAATCAATGTCCCCACCAGAGTGTTACATTTACTACGATTGATCAGTCAGTGCTGACAAATCACACGCAAAGTCCATGGCTTACATAAGAGTTCATTCTGGGCATTGGACATTCTAGGCTCTTGACACATGCATAATGATGTGTCTCCACCATGATAATACCATCCAGAGCGTTTTTGTGGCTTTGAAATCTATGCTTAATCCCTTCATCTTCCCACCCCTTCTAAACTCTGGCAACTGCTGGTCTCTTTACTAGCTCCATAGGCTGGCCTTTTCCACATGTCCCGGGTTGGAGTCAAAGTAAGTCTCTCACTTACTAATATGCATGTAAGTATCCTCCGTGTCTTTTTGTGACTTGATAGCTCCTTTCTTTTTTTAGCACTGAATAATATCCCATTAAACTGATGTTCCTTAAACAGTGATTTTAGATAGATATACTAACACAGCATTAAATAAATATTGCATTATGCGTGAGTAAGTTATTTCTATTTTTACGTTGTACTTTTAAATAGTTCTGATTACAACAAAGTAAAATCTTCAGCAAGTAAGACTGCTCCTGGGCTCCATTTCACTTTAACATAATACACGCGTAAGCAAAAACAAAGAGTCCATGCAAATTAACAGTATAAATATAAGAGTAGAAGTTCACATAAATTTGATAACCCTTGAGGGTCATCTGATTGCAGCAAAATTATAAAGGTCATCTCATAATAACAGGGGTTTAGGAAACTCTATAGCAAGAATAACTTTTAAAATCCAATTTTGATTATTCTACACTTTTCTTATAGCCTTTCATTGCGATTCCATCTTAGAATGCCTAACAAACCTTCTATTTCTGTCATCTTTTTCATTAAATCCACCAGCAAGTTCCACCTCTAAAACATGTCTGAAATCTGATTCTCTCAATTTCTGCTCTACCAGCCCAGCCCAAGTCACCATCATCTTCTGCCTAAGCATCAGTACGAGTCTTCTAAATCCACTCTCTTTGTCTGTTCTTCTCATACTCCCAACTCAATCCAAGTAGCCAGAGTGGTCTTTCCAAATTTTCAGTGGGATCAGTTCACCTAAATTATAAGGTGATTGTAACTTGTGAGCACGGGGTGATTTTTCAGCTCTGAAAATCTTCTGATTACCCAGAAAAAACGAATTGAACTAAGAGTCAAAGGGAAAAAAAAAGTGAATATGTTGTCTAGGCTCTCAACTTGGGTTTCCCTGATGTTCCCTCTGGATTAATTTGAGGTTCTGTGTATTTGGCAAGAACAATGCAGAAGTGATGTGTCTTTCTTGGTGTGCTCCCAGCTAACACAGGTCCACAGGTGAAGACTTTAAATCTGCCACAAGCTGCAAATGGAAATGCATGATGCCAAATGCCAGCCCACATCAGTCTAATCTGTTATGACTCTAATGTGACAAGAGCTCACATTACTCGCCCACATTATCTTAGGTCTGCCCTGACTGAGGGTGTGAAGTTGCAGAACTGTTCCCAACATGTAAATAAAAAAGAGTGTATATACGCATATATAACTGAATCACTTGGCCATACAGCGGAAATTAACAGAACATTGTATATCAACTGTCCTTCAATCAAGAAAAATCCTGGTGGAGTTCCCTTTGTGCCTCAGTGGAAACTAATCTGGCTAGTAACAATGAGGTTGTGGGTTTGATCCCTGGCCTTGATCAGTGGGTCAGTGGGTTAAGGATCTGGCATTGCCGTGAGCTGTGGTCACAGATGCAGCTTGGATCCTGTGTTGCTGTGGCTGTGGTGTAGGCCGGCAGCCGTAGCTCTGATTAAAACCCTAGCCTGGGAACTTCCATATGCCGTAGATGGGGCCCTAAAATAAAGCAAAAAGGAAGAAAGGAAGAAAGGACGAAAGAAGGAAGGAAGGAAGGAAGGAAAGAGGAAGGAAGGAAGGAAAGAGAAAGAAAGAAAGGAAAAAAGAAAGATAGATACATCCTGGCACTGAGTCCAAAGTGAGATGCATATTCCTCTGACTGGCTGTGTGACCCTCGGGAAAGTCATATGAACACCCTCCCTCCCTCGCTTCTTTCCTTCCTCCCTCCCTCTGCATCTCTCTCTCTCCTTCTCTCCATGGGCATAGATTAATACACTCTGATTGACCGATTATTGTCTTAATAATTAAAAGTGGTCACAAGTGGAAAGGCAGGTGGTCAGTTGGGGCATGTACAGTAAGCATGTGTTTCATCGAATCCGCCCCTGCCATCCTTTGAGGCCGCTGGAACTGACAGAAGGGCAGCAGCCTAGAGGAGAGGATGTGGAAGGCTGACATTTGAGTGTTCTCTTGGTCTTCTTTCACTCACTGAAATGGCTCTCGTTCAGATCATCAATCATGTTGCTACTTGCAAAAAATCAATAACCAGTTCTCCGTTTTCCTGTTTCTAGACCCCTCAGCAGTGTTTGGTGAGCTGATCACTTTCTCCTTCTTGAAACTCTATTTTACCATTTTATATTATTCCACACCTACCTGGTTTTGTTCCAACCTCCTTTCAGTTCCTTAGTTAAGTATCTTTTCTTGGATCTTCCTCTTTTTTCCAAATTCTAGGATAGCGCTGTGCTGTACTGTCCCTCCCCCCTTTTTTTTACTTTATTACATTGTCCCCTAGGTGTGTCTATAGATTTCCTTGGTTTAAAATACTGTAAACAGGTTGAAGGCTCAAATCTCTTTATCACCATCACAGAATTCTCCCTATATACCCAAATGCCTTCTCCAAAGCTCTGCTTCGATTAATAATAAGAACCTCAAACTTTTTTTTTTAATTGAAGCATGTTGACATACAAAATTATATTAAGAACCTCAAACTCAATATGTTAAATTAAAACATTGATTCTATTCTCTGCATTCAATCTACAGCCTACAGATTTCTCATCTCAGTAAATGTCACCATCAGTGTGCAATTTCCTTGTATTCGATTCATCTTGAAGTCTCCAAAATATATTCCAACACTCAGTGGCTCACCCAGTTTCCACTGCTAAAAACCAAGTCCACAGCACATTCATGTCTTAGCTGTGGGATCACAATAGCCTCCAAACTCCTCTCTCTAATCCTGTTCTTGTTTTCTGCACAGGTGGCCTGAGGGACTTTTCAAGATGACTGACCACATGATAACACTTGCCTAAAACGGCTTTAAAATCCTCCATGGAGGATACTGGCTTATACCTAATCTACTCCAGACTCTTCTACACTTTCCTGGAACATCACTGGCCTTCACCTTGTGCCTCAGACAGTGTAAACCTTCCTACCTAAAGACTGTTGCTGCTGAGTTTGGATTAAGATGGCGGAATAGAAACCCAGAGCTCACATCATTCTCAATGGTGAAAAGCTGAAAGAATTCCCACTGAGATCAGGAACAAGACAGGGATGTCCACTCTCGCCACTACTATTCAACATAGTTCTGGAAGTCCTAGCTACAGCAATCAGAGAAGAAAAAGAAATAAAAGGAATCCAAATTGGGAAAGAAGAAGTAAAACTATCACTTTTTGCAG
>PVHT020000230.1:29639898-29668124 GCA_004024745.2 Catagonus wagneri | reverse complement strand
CTTTTTCCTCATGATGCTTTTCTCTCTGTATTTGCATGGATATCACCTCATTATTCAAATCAGACTCCTCCACAGAGGGTCTTTCCAGCTTTGGTAAAATAGTAACCCCTTCCTCCAACTTATAATTTATACATTAGTGCCTTAAATCATTTCTTTTCCTTTGCCCCTCTTTCTTTCCTTTTCATCCTGCTTTCTTTCCTTCCTTCCTTTATACTCCATTTTTCTCCTTTTTCTCTTTCCTCCCTCTCTGCTGAAGCACCACAGGAGTGGAGGCCTCTGGAGGTTTGTCGTTTTGGCTGCTGTGTTATCCCAGGGCACTCATAAAGCAAGTGCCGTGACAGAGACATGCCTAGATCTTATTAGGGGAAATGCCTGTGTAAGGAAGTACAGAGAACACCGGAGAAGACCGGGAGACTCCAGGATGGTGATGCGAGCACGGCTTCCCATCCAGAAAAGGTTCAGCAGAGCCATTGCATCCTTGCGCCAAGGTCAGCTGCCAAAGGGTTCCCAGGTCTCCCAGAAAGGAGTCTGCCTTACCACCCGCACTCCACACATCACAGGGGGACGCAATCGTGGGAAATGTGGCCTGAGCGCAAACACAGGGACTGATTCCAGAGCACAGCAGCAAGGCCCTCCATCAGTTAGGTCCCCTTCATTGGAAATCTGCCAGGTGCACTGTTTGGAGGCCAGCGTAACTGCCTTTTACTCAAGGATACAGCCAATTTTTGACATCCAGTTGGTGCTCAATAAATTTTTCCCCCTAAGAGAGGGTTAGGAGAATATAACTCACTGAGAAGCAAGACCTTGCTCTCAAGCAGATCACCATCTAATGACAGAAATGGGCACATAAGCATTGCATTTAGGAGTTCCTCTTACGGCTAAGCCAGCTAAGAACCTGACATAGTGTCTGTGTGGATGTGGGTTCAATCCCTGGCCTCGCTCACTGGGTTAAGGATGCAGATTTGTCCCTGGCCTGGGCATGTCCTTATGTGGCAGGTACAGCTTAAAAAAAAAAAAAGCGTTGCATTTAGAAAGAAGAAAAGAGAAGGTTTACCCTTCCCAGGGAGGGCCCTGAAAATGACTGTGACAACCTAGAGAAACCAAAACTCATCAAAAAAGAGGACATGTAGAGTTTCATGGTAGTTTTATGTGGGGCGGAAGAGATCTGGTTGGATAATATCGATACAAGCTGTATCCTAACACTCTATTAGCCTTAGGCATAATAGTCTAAGGAGGGAATATCCATGTATTTTTTAAATGTATCAAGATGTTGGAGTTCCCACTATAGAAAAAGTGGGTTAAGAATTGGACTGAAGAGGCTTGGGTCACTGACGAAGTGTGGGTTTGAACACCGGCCTGGTATAGAGGGTTAAGGATCTTATGTTGCTGCAGCTGTGGCATAGAACCCGGCCTGGGGACTTCCATATGTCACAGGTACAGCTGAAAAAAGAAAAAAAAAATGTGTCAAGAGGTCAAAAAGAGATATCTGATAATACAGAATTTGTGAGAGAATATAATTGCATATATAGGAATGAGCCAGTTACCAATAGCTTTCAGATAATTTTAAGGAAACATGATAAATAAGATGCCATCAAAAGCATGTTAAGTATGTTTGTCCCCATGAGTAAGAAGTCAAAAGCACATACTCCCAAAATTTCAAAAGGCCTCAGGAGTAAAAACTGCCAAAAGCCAGTACCTTCTGGATGGCTCAAATGAATAGGATGAGCTCAAAATTGTAGAAGAGTCAAGGAAGTCTTATACTCACATTTTAACTAGAATTCTAGTTTCTTTTTTGGCTGTACCCACGGCACGTGGTGGTTCCTAAGCTAGGGACTGATTCCGTGCCACAGCAGCGACCCGAGCCACAGCAGTGACAATGCCACCCACCAGGCCACCAGGGAACTTGCAGAATTTCACTTTTCAAGCACATAATATAATTATTGAATAGCATGCATAGCAAAGAGGTAAAAAAAATGCAGTTCATTAGTCTTTTCACAGTACAGTATCTTACTGGTAACTTTGTTTTTCCCTAAAGTGATCAGGTGTTTTTTAGGACCGGTTTGCTAAGATAGTACTTTCTCTTTCTAAGCTGAGTTCCCAGCCCTTTACTCAAAAGTGTGCGGCTACCCACCCATGGAGATCACCAGGATTGCCCCCACTCTGCGCAATTCTGTCTTAAGGGGCAGTAAGCTGCCCTTTCGTTATGCTTGTTACTGGTGCAAATTAGAGTCGCCCATGAGTGCACCTGACTATATTTACTCCATGGTAAATATTATTTAACCCTGTCTTCCTTTCTCTGTGACCTTCTGTTAGGTGATTTAGTAGGAAAAAATGTCAGAGACTTATTTTTGTCTTTGGAATGAAGGAATTACGCAGCCCGGGGGAATAGTGGGCTATAGGGATTAATAGGTTCTGGGTTTTCAGCCTGTTTATATCATGGATCAGAAGAAAACTAACTCAGATGGAAACGGTTATAAAAATCAATCATTCCCAAAGGTTGAAATATCCAAAGCTTAATAATTGCCTATGCCATTATTCACAGAATATACAAAAGCATGCTTCTGCATAAATCAGTTTGGTTGTGTAGGTGCCAGTTCTTGGGAAGGAAGAGGCAGATATATTTTAAGAAATGACAGTATGGTTGCTTAAATGAATAGAAAACAGGAAGGAACTCGCAGAGTATTAGAAGAGAGTGAGTGGGTACCATGAAGGTTTTCATTCATTCAGTAAATATCCAGCTCTTCCTACCACGGCCCGGGCACAAGGTACCCAAGGGGGAAGATGACCGACTGCCTCAGCAAACACTCTTGGACTTGGGGGGGCCACATTTCGGCCACAGCATCAACAAGGGCTGAAAAACAAGCCCTCACATTGCAGTGACTCCTGCATGAAGAAGGTACAAGTGTGGGAAGGCTTATGATGCTTGCAGGCACATCAAAGAATTATTTCATTTGGGCAAGTGGCTCCTTCTTGACTGCTTCTGAAAACCACTTTCATGCTCATTTGTATTAATAATGATAATAATGCACATAGGTTCCTCCGATGCTGACCTGGCATCTGCACACCGAGTTCACGTTCGGTTCCTCACCTGAGTTTCACAACAGCTTATAGGGTGTCCCACCCAGTCACCACCTCCTAACCCTGGGTCTGCCTACATCTTTTCATCCAGAAACCTGTCCTTCTGTCTGAGGGCTTTCTCCAGCAGTAGGTCCTGGATTAGACTGTTTGTGAGTGGAGAGGCAGAAGGACTAGAATTTCTGGGCACTTAACATCCCCCAGAGCAGCCTTCAGTCCATGACAGCTGGGGTTTGGTAGATAAATAACCCAGTATTATTTTCACCTCTCTGGTGGGACAAAACCAAGGGCTCCCATGCAACTTTCCACAATAGGACTGAAGGCCAGTCACCTGCTCACTAATGTACCCTCTCCTGGCTTTGCTCACTTCCTCATCTGCCTCCACCCCCACCCCCCCCATCAAGGATCCAGAGATTTCCTCCTAGAGAAACTGCACATAATGAAGCAGGACGCCATACTATTCTGGGGAAAGCCTGATATGAGACACCCTGTATATAGGCAAGCAGCACTACATTCATGTCAGACGTGAAACACAGACACAGAGCAATTAAGCAAACTGCTCAAGACCTCGGTTAACAGAGGCAGCACAGAATTCAAAACTATGATCTTCTAAGAAACAAATCATTGTCATAATCTCCTAATACACGAACTCCGGAAGGCCTAAGTCTTAAAACCCTCAATTTAAGGTGTAGTCAAAATGTTGTTTAAAAATGTGTGATCATGTGATCACAGCAACATTAAGCATCTGTAGGTTTGGGAAAGTCTGACTTAGATGATCGTTTTCATTAAAGCCTGGTAGTCAAGGGACAGCCCCTCCTTGACAAGCCTTCCAGCTGCCCAAACTGCTGATCGTGTCAAGAAGATTCAACTTGTGGGAGGAACAGTGACTCTGGATAGTGAGGTCCTGTTTCCTTGATAACCTTTGTCATGTTCAGCAGTGTCCTCAACATATCGATTTCTCTTCAACTGAGCAAACACATTAAGAAAATGTTTCTCTCCCCATTCAACAGGAAGTTATTGAGCATCATCTCCGCGGCAGGAGCCCACCAGATGGATTCAGTAGGGCTGGTGATGGAAGACTGTGAAGGCTGGTCCAATAAGCAGGTAGCCTGCTACAGTTCCTGGGATGGCCCCAAGGTGCACGTCATCCGAAAGTGGGGATGGCCTTGCTCTGACTTCAGAGGGTGGCTGTGCAAGTGAAGGACTTACTGCATAACTGTCAACAGAGTAGGGCCCAGCCCCCGATCACACCTCAGGAGGTGGTCACCTTGTGCAAGGACCTCAGGGCTCTGAATTTCTCCAGTCTTCTCAGTCTCTAAGAGTGTTAGAGCACAGCGTCCCTCATCACATAGGTGTGCGTGCACACACACCCACGACTGTGCGAGGTGAGGGGTGTGTTAACTTATTTACGGTGACAGTTTCACAATGTATATGTGTATCAACTCATCTTGTACACTTCCAATATATACCATTTTTTTTTTGTCAGTTATACTCCATAAAACTGGAAGGCATTAAAGAAAAGAAAAACCAATGGAGAGAACATGGAGCAGTTCTGTGGAGCAGAGTCTACTGAGGTGCAAGCTGTGGATAAGCCAGACTTGGGCCAAGTCCCCAGCACGTGGTTCGTGCTTATTGCCAAGTACCCTTGAGGTTGAGAGGCTGGTGCCCTGCAGTGACCTTGGGGGGGCTGAGGTCGAGGGCAGGCTCTGTCATAGGCTAGAAGCTGCTTTGAAAGTCAGGCTGGGAATAGCCCCAGAGGGTTTGCTCTCCATTTTGTTACTGCCATGGCCATCCAGAAGGTGGTTTTTCAAATTAGAGTCACAGTTCCAGTTTGAACTGGATTCCAGGCCAATAAAACTTGTTCAATTGGTGATATTAGGAAAGGATAGCAAAAAATACATGGATACTATAAGATATTAAAAGTAAGATTAGCCAGACTTAATAAGAGAGCAAGTAAAGCACCTTAAGTTTATGGGATCAGTACGCTCTGGTTTCTTGTAGGCTTCGTGTTTTTGCCTATAACTTCAATTGTTTAAGGCCAGCTTACCTAGATGTAAAACCCTGGTGTTGTGTATTAGTTATCTGTTGCCGTGTAGTAAATTATAACAGATCTTTGTGGCATAAAACACTGGTACCCATTCATCATCTCACACACTTCCTGTGGGTCAGGAGAAAAGCCAGAAGAGGTAGCAGTGAATTTGCCTTATGTACATTTTTATACGTTTTGAGTTTTGACTGCTCGACTTATTTAGTATTCAAAATTAGCCACGTCATTTTCTTTAAACGGGGGAGATGGATCACAACCGCTTCCCACCTCAGACTCCCTGACTGTACAGCTGATTTTAACAGATAACATTTATAGCTCATAGATGCTGTTCTCAATGCCTCGCATCAGGTTAAGTCATTAAATTGTCTTCTCCTTGTGAGGTCAGCCTGCATTATTGCTTTTCCTTGAAATGTGAGATGACTGAGGCACAGAGGAATCAGGTAAGGAATTTAGCCAGGGTTATACATTCAGAGAAGAAACAAGTAGATTTGATTGAACCCTGGCTTTCTGGTCCCAAATCTCACACCCTAACCTTTATTCTAAACTTCCAAAGCAAATGAATGCGGCAGACATAAGCCCTCGTTAAACTGCAAGGTTTAAAGGGCAGAATTCCCGGGGGTTTAAACAGCTCTCCCAGGACAGCGCTCAACCAGAGATGGATCCTGTCTGGATTATCCTGGCTCACCCGGCTTTGCTTTGGGAATGATTTTCTAGTTTACGGCAACTTGGTGGGATTTTCATGGGCTAGAGGCAGGGCAATAAAACTGACCATGTTATCTTTTTCTGATATTTATTTATTTAGGGAGTATGCTGTCCCTGAAAGGCGTTCGCCTTAATCCATTGTCATTTCCAATCAATTTATGATGCAGGGGGTGAGCTGTGGACGGTTAAATCAATGCCAGTTATGACTGAGTGCCTGTGTGGAGGTTCAATTGTCCAGAATGCTGTACCGTCCTCAATTTATGGCCTCGTTGCTAGAGAAAATCTGAAATTCTCTTTCATCGCCGTCGGCCTTAATTACAATCTTTCGGAGGCGTTAGAGATGATGGCACCCGTGTCTTTCACACTAAATTGCTGAGTACAAGACAACCCCGCTGGCTTCAATGGGCCCCAGGAAAATAAGTGCCTGGCAGCACCCTCTCAAGGGTCCACACCGCACAAAGAGCTCGTTTAGAAGGATGGGCCCCACGTCCTGCATGAGGATCACAGTGCCCCTGACGACAGGAGGAGGAGGAGGAAACGCCTGGCGCTCCTCCACCCCCCACTGTGCGGGCACGCAAGCAGAGTGATGAAAAGAAGGGACACCCAGACTTTTCTCAAGACTATTTCGGTCATAGGTGCCCCGAATTAAATTTTGTGCGAGTACGAATATTTTTGTTTTAGTTTTGCTTTGTTTTGACATGTTTTCTAGTGATTCAGCACAAACGTGGGGAAAAAAATTGCTACACGGAAGACGTTTATGTTCTCTGGAAGATGATCTCTTGGCGTCTAACATGCCCTGTCTTGGAGTTCCCTGGTGCCTAGGGGTTAAGGGTCCAGTGAAGTCACTCTTCTGGCATGGGTTCGATCCCTCGCCTGGGAACTTCCGTATGCCGCAGGCACAGCCTACCTAAATAAATAAATAAATAAATAAATAAATAAATAAATAAGTAAAACCCTGTCTCCCCGCAACCTCGTCCCCTGACCCAAGCCCCACTGGGTCAATCCCTACTGTTCCTTTAAGAAAAAATGAGGTCCTTGCCTCATGCACAGGGCCCCCCGGGAGTCCTCCCATCTCCAGAAACCTCTTCCTGACACTGCTGAGCCTCCTGTTTGCTTGCTCCTAAGATCCTCAGTCCAACCTCCTACCAAGCGTTTAGGAAAAGGAGATCATTTCTCTGCAGGAGACATGGTGAGAAGCAGGCTTATTTTCCTAGGAAGTGAGATCGCAAGAGAAAAGGGGCCAGGGGTGAGGAGAGAAAAGAGATGGAGGAAGAAGAAATTTGTTGTCTCTGAGCCAAATCAAAGATCCCGGGTGGAGGAACTCCAAGGGCAGTGGTGGTTAAAAAGGACTGATGAACTCAAGGCTGTCTTAAAAATTCCCATGTTCTGAGCTCTTAGCATCCTGTTTCCTTTCTGGTGTGGTTGTCAGATTACTTTGCTTTATGGTTTGCGATGGGCCCTCCCAATTTTTTGGCACCTTCCATCATAGACAGGAAGTCTGTGCTGTGTTTTCTGAGAGGAAACTGGTGGAGGCCTGGGTTTGGTTCTCTGCCATCTTTTGTGTGTGTGTGTGACCATGCCCACAGCAGGTGGAACTCCTCAGGCCAAAGCCATCTTTTTTGTGTGTGTGTGACCATGCCCACAGCAGGTGGAACTCCTCAGGCCAAAGATCAAATCAGCAGTGTAGCGACTTAAGCTGCTGCAGTGACAACACCAGATCCTTAACCACTGTGCCACAAGGGAACTCCAGTTCTCTGTCTTTCTGATGAGGGACAGAGACAGTGGAAGTAACCCATGATACTGGAGGCAGGACATGGGGTTGCCATTCCTTTTTTTTTTTTTTTTTTGCCTTTTGTCATTTTAGGGCTGCACCCGTGGCATGTGGAGGTTCCCAGGCTAGGGGTCTAATCAGAGCTGTAGCCACTGGCCTACACCACAGCCACAGCAACGCGGGATCTGAGTCGCATCTGTGACCTACACCACAGCTCACAGCAACGCTGGATCGTTAACCCACTGAGCGAGGCCAGGGATCCAACCCGCGACCTCACGGTTCCTAGTCGGATTCGTTAACCACTGCGCCACAACGGGAACTCCGGGGTTGCCATTCTTGAACACATCCCGCAGTCTCAAGGAGGCCCGTGGAGGCTGAGAGCCTGAGAAGGAAGAAATGTTCTTCCCAGGTCAATGGCTATGCCAGTCTCAGTTGATAATCTGGGTTCTGCAGGCAATGGTGGCGTAAAACCTGAACCTGGCTTTGGTGTTAGTCAGCCCAACGCTTTGTTTCCTTCAAAACGTTCCTCTTACTAAATGAATGACTTTGAATGTATTGCACAGCTGTCTCAGGGGCATATTACGCTCTCACTCTCGGAGCCTCTGTGATGATGGACGGTGAGAGATGTGGGGTGGGACATAACTGCCAGTGATCTCTTTTCATTTGTTCAAGGTGTGAAGGAAAGAACACAATTGTTAGAGAACTTAGAATCTCTTTTCACATCTCAAGACACTGACTATGCTTTTGAAAGTTACCCGCGAAGGGTGTTTCAAATTGCATGAATCCTTTTACTATGAATCATATTCACAGTCCACCTCGCCCAGCGTGGGGAGCCACAGTTCTGATATCATAAGGAGTTCTTAATTTCTCTGTAGGGAGAAAACCCCATGCATAAATGATGGGACAAAAGAAAGGGAATTTGAGCTGACTCTAAAATAATGGGGAAAAATATACCGCCTCAGACACTAAAGAAGAAAAGGGGGAGGGTGTGCTTAAGAGAAGGGCCATGAAAAAGAATTTAAATTTTCTGTGAGTTTTCCAAATTCTCTATGATTTGTGACACGTGGGGCCTGCTGCAACCCATCCTCTTGTTTTATTAAAAACCGGAGGGTTTTTTCATATACATATATTTGGATTGAGTTGTGAATCATTTTTTTAGTTTTCTGAAGAAACTGAAAGCTTAGAAGTTCAAAGTTTCACCCATTTAACTCTGTGGGGATTAAAAACCACGGCTAAGGGCTGAACCCTAGGTCGCCACCCCCACCCACATTCTGCCTCCAAAATTCACATGTTGAAGTCCAAACCCCAGGACCTCCCAGTGTGACCGTATCTGGAGACAGGGTCTCTACTGAAGTCATTAAACTAACGTGAAATCTTCCGGGAAACTGGGACACAGACATATACAGATAAGGGGATGTGGAGACTCTGGGAAGCCGGCATCTACAAGCTAAAGTGGGAGGCCTGGGACAGACCCTTCCCTCATGACCCTCCGAAGGCGCTGCCCACACCTGGAGCTCAGATGTCCAGCCTCCAGAACCGTGAGAAAATCAATTTCTGGTGCCTCAGCCCTCCAGTCTGTGGCGCTTTGCAGGGCATTCCTATTGCACTAATACAATCATGAAACAGCAAAGACATAATCTTTTTCAGCCCTTTCTAATTCCACTAAACTTACGCAGAGATAATAAGGCATAGACAGCTTGTACCCCTCAGAATCTTGACTTCCCCATTTGTAAATTGAGTTGCCCGATATCCACGAAATCTCATTATATGACACCCTCTATTTGTCAGTAGGCAAATTTAAGAAATTTGTTCATGGAAATTTGTGGAATGAACCTGATACTTGAATGGTAAACTTTTTGAATTGCCTCGTTATCTGCCAGAGAAGCATCTGCTTGTATGCAAGAGTATAAACGTGGAATTTCATAGATTCAAGAGGTTTGGTTGACACGAGAACCAACGTTTTGGAGTTATCCTTCCCCAGGAAACCCTGCTCCCTCCTTTTATTAGCGGTGTGACTTGGTTAGGTGACTTAGTATTGCTAATCATGTTTCTTCATCTGTAAAGTGGCAACAAAGAAACCTGCCACTTCCAACCATTATGAGGGTCAAAGAAAATATTTTATATGAGTATCTCACCAATGTCTCACACTGACAATACTGAAAGAGCCTCTAGATTTCTTTTCTTTCTGTCTTTCTTTCTTTCTCCCTTTCTTTTCTTTTCTTTTTTTTTTTTTTTGTCGTCTTTTTAGGGCCATACCAGCCTCGTACGAAGGTTCCCAGCTAGGGGTCGAATCTGAGGCTGTAGCCGCCAGCCTATGCCACAGTTACAGCAATACCAGATGTGAGCCACATCTGCGACATACACCACAGCTCACGGCAATGCCGGATTCTTAACCCACTGATAGAGGCCAGGGACTGAACCTGCGTCCTCATGGATGCTAGTCAGATTCATTTCTGCTGAGACACGATGGGAACTCCAGCTCTCATGTTTCTTTACTGCCACTTGGAACAGCACCGTCTGTCCTGGCAGATTGTCCAGGATAGAGTCCTTGGCAAGTATTTGTCTGGGCTTGCCTTTAAGCTCATGTTTACTATGAATTTACTATGTTCGGTGTTAAAACGTAGCTATTGAATATCCCAAATGACCTGTTCATAGCGCTCCCTCCAAAGAGCTTTGAAGGTCCAAAGGGTTCTAGAATCAGTGTCATGGAACAATAAGGAAACGAGGAGATATGCTCTATGATCTGACTCTGAAACCATCATTTGAGTAAATTCACTTCATTCTCCAGGCTTTGACCTTCTTTGATTCTATCGGCATGAAACATTTTGTGGTAGACTGTTTTGTGATTTTAAATAAATGTTTTACAACACAGAAAGATATTCGTTGTGAGCACTGCTAAATGCTTATCTAAGAACCAGAGATCTGACTCATAAATTTTTCAGCTCTAAAATTAAAGATGCTTCTTGAATGGTTAAGAAGAGAGGAGAGAATTTAGATAGAAGCTCTAATCCACGTGCTGAGTCATTAATTCTAATAGAAGATGCCTCTTTTGATTAGGCAAGCCATTTTCAGGAATCCAGGCAGTGTCACTTGAAAGCTTTTAGGATCCGGCAGTAGCAAACTAGCATGAATTCTGTTTTGCATGCTTCTCTGGGACTTGCAGGTGACAGAGTATAAGGAACAGCATACTCTGATACATGTATTCATGATTTGGGTCGTTCAGCTGTTAATTTCATCTGTTTGATCATTTTTCTCCATTCAGGGATCCTTTTTATCCTTCATCTTTGATAAGGCATGTTCTAATGGTAAGCTGAGTTTTGGTTTATAAAACGCGTAAGTACTCAAGAAGCCCACAATGACCACAAGTACAAAATGAAAAAAAAAAGTGAGAGTTGGGCTAATACGTGAATCATTCCTAAATGTGGATGCGATGAGAAGATTCATGCAGGACCTAGACTCCGACAGGTGGTAAGGGATCCTCAGTCTTAAAGAAAAGACGAGGCATGCGTGTAGGGCCACTTATTTTAAAGACAACAGGGACACAAAATATATTTGCTCATAATTGAATTAAGGAAAAACAGTTTTGGGGCTTTGGGGAATACGGAGAAGGGGACATCACCATTCCTACCTTCCAGGGGCTCACAGTCCTGGGAGTTGTGTGCACAGGTGCTGAGCGCCCTCTCTGTCGTGACCAACTGACACCATGATGCTTAGTGGGCATTTCGTACGTGTCAGGTGTTACAAATGAAGCCTTTTGTTTAGCCCTTGTTTTTCTAATTGGAACTCTCAACTTTATTTGCCAGAACTCTTAAAATTTTATTTTTAATTTCAGAACAATTTTAGATTTACAGATAATCATGGAGCAAACACAAAAAGCTCTCACATATTCTGCACATAGTTTCCCCTGTTCCTAATGTACTACATTAGAACAGTACATCTGTTGCAATTAATAAAGATAGTAATACATTATTATTATTATCCAAAGTCTTTTTTTTCAGATTTCCTTAGTTTTTTACCTAATGTCCATTTTCTGCTCCAGGATTCCATTCGAGATATGAAATTACATTTAGCTACTACGTCTTCTTAGACTCCCCTTTTCAATAACTGATATTCAAACTTTCCTTTTTTTGATGAACTTGACAATTTTGAGGACTACTGGTCAACTATTTTGTATACTGTCCCTTAACTGGAATTGGTCTGAGACTTTTCTCATAATTAGTTATGGGCTTGGGGGAGGAAGACCACAGAGTTAAAATGTCATTTTCATCACATTAAATTAATGGCATATATTACTCAAGGGCCCATCATTACTGATGCTGGCCGTGGTCCCTGGGCTGGGGTATTTTTCATCAGGTTTCTCTTCTCTCCCGTTCGCATTGCACCTCTTGGGAGGAGGTCACTCTGCACCGCCCACGTGTAAGGGGTCAGGGGTTATGCTTTACTTTCTTGAGAGTAATTATCTACATAAATTACTTGGACTTCTGCTTGGGAGATCTGTCTCTTTTCCTCCAACTGGTACATTCCTAATTGCTGGGAACTCTTTCATTCTGCTTTTTGTCCCTTTCACAGGAGCTACCATAAATATCAGTATGAACGCTATTTTTTTTTTTTAGGACTTAACTTTCTGGCAGGATAAGATGCACCCCTAAGTACTTTTTGTGTTTTTCTATAGATGTGAAAGTTGAGGCTCTGAGAGATTTAGTGATATGACAAAATATCCGTTAGTGAATAATGTTTCTAACTCATGCCTGTTTGGCTCCAGAATTACCACGTTTTAACATTACAGTATCCTATCTGTGAAAGACTATGGGATAAGTTTTTTGACCTAAGAACATTTAAAAAGAATGAGACAGGGCGTTCCCATTGTGGCTCAGTGGTTAACGAATCCGACTAGGAACCATGAGGTTGCGGGTTCGATCCCTAGCCTTGCTCAGTGGGTTAAGGATCCGGCGTTGCTGTGAGCTGTGGTGTAGGTTGCAGACGCGGCTCGGATCCTGCGTTGCTGTGGCTGTGGCGAAGGCCGGCAGCTACAGCTCCTGTTAGACCCCTAGCCTGGGAACCTCCATATGCCATGGGTGCGGCCCTTGATAAGGCAAAAAAAAAAAAAAGGAATGAGACGAGACAAAAAATTTGATTTCTGAGAGTTTATGATATATTCAGCTCTGTATGATTGAAGGTAATAAAATGTAAGGTACCACGTTACTCGACGGCGGGTTATTCATGAGCGAATATGGCTGAGCGCCTGCCCTTGTCCACAAGTTCTGATAAAGCTGTGTGTGTGTGTGGGGGGGTGTCTAAGGGTGAGTGGAGACCGTCAAGGAGTCTGCTGTCCTCAGAGGAAAGACTAGGGTCATGTGACATTGACTGGGCCACCACACTAAGACTTCAGGATTACAAATACACTCAGCTCCTGGGGAGATCTGAAGTCTGAAATTGGAGTACGGGGCTAAAATCACAGCTTCACCAGGACACAGTTCCTCCAGGAGGTGCTAAGGTGTTATTCATCTCCTTGCCTTTTCTAATTTCTAGAAGCCACCTGGCTTCATTGGCTTAAGGCTCCTTCCCTCAACTAAGTGAAAATTCCCAGACCAGGGATCAAACCCATGCCACAGTGTCAGCCTGAACCACAGTTGTGACAATGCAGTGTCCTTAACCTGCTGAGCCACCAGGGAACTCCTGGACATGTCTTTAGTTGTCACAATTAGAGGTCCTACTAGAATTCAGTGGGTGAAGACCAGGGATGCTGCTAAACACCTTACAATGCACAGGATGGGCCAACGCAACAAAGAAGTGTTGCATTTCAAAACTAAATAGTTAAAAGGATGAGAAACACCGATTTAGATAAACAGGTAGTGGCAGGAAAAGAGACTAACGTAAGGCGTCAACTGCTATGATGGTAATATGTATAATTTGCAGAGGGAGAACATTCTTTGATTGCTCTGAGTAGTGATGTGCGAGATGAGATATAAAGGATGCATAGGCTCCTAATTAAACTAACTGCAGGAGAATCTTACAAAGACATGAGGGCGGGGTTGGGAATTCACCCTGGAATGACATGGTACGCCCTACGAATCTTCAAGAGCTTGAGTCCTGCTCAGTATAAAGTGAGTGGTGGGTGAAAAGTGTACATTTTGGGCAATGTAGTTTTAGATCAAGTGTTCACTGGACCACAGACAGTGTGGTGGGGCAACAGGAAATCTCCGAGGGGCTTAATAAATGTGATGATTTTAAGGCAGAAAGTAGAGCGATGCTGACGGTTATTTCTCCTTTCTCAAGGAAAAAAAACACGTAAGTATTCTGGATGTATCAACAAAATTATTTTTATCTACAGGTACCTGGATCTTGGAATCTGCAGGAGATCACAGAGATGATCTCAGCTAAACCCTCAGTCTTACTATTTTATCGTTTTCTGACACAGTTCAGAATACAAGACCCCTCCATATCCTTACGTCAGTTGTTCATACAGCACACTGCCGAGGTGAGACTATTTTCACCATTTTATAGGCAAAAAAAAAAACAAGACTACAAATTGATTTATTGCAGTTTGTTATGTCATCATCCTCTAGTTGCTACCAAGGCGTCACCTTCACACAGTGGTTATGAATTATTCTCAACACGGTCAGAATGAGTTTCAGAAATTTTAGTGAAGACGGCGCCCAATGAGGAACGCAGAAAAATATGAGGCGTCAGAGTCTGCAGAGGACCCTGCCTTCAAGCTTCTACATGGCTATTGATTTTCCAGTAGTGTTGAGCAAGCAATATCTAATCTCTTCTACAAATGAGTTTCTTAAAACAATATGGTTTTTCCTTCTTCCACGCAGTATTTGTCATTGTGGAGACTCAATGAAATAACATCTATGTAAATCTATTTATGCAAAGCTTATTGAGTGCTGGAAGGTACCAAGCATCACTTTTCACGTTGAGAATTTAAAAGTGAACAAAAACTGGTCCAGGCCTTTGAGAGGTCACAATTTAATTGGGGAGATACATTTGAAGATAAATAGTTATAAAGTCCTGTCCATCGTGGTGACTCTAATGATGCTGGGCCTGGTGCTGTGGGGACACGTAGGAGGTCACGTGCACGATCAGTCTTCCTGGAGGCGGGAAGGCTGAGCTGAGTCCCCAAGATGTGAACATGTTGCAGGAATGGGGACCCCTTCTAGGGCTCAAGGGGGGCTCCTGTCCAACACTGGGAAATGAACTGCTGGAGACACACGTGCTGACAAAGCAGAAGACTATTTTGAAGAGAGCAGCAGGGTAAGGGGACCCAGGAGAACTGCTCCACCACGTGGCTCGTAGCCTCAGGTTTTACGGGAATAGGGTTAGTTGCCAGGCTGTTTCTGGCCAATCTTTTTGCTCAGTTTATTCTGGTCTGACTCAGGGTCTTTCCTGGTGACACATGCATCTCAGCCAAGACGGGTTTCAGCGCCAAGGATCTTGGGAGGCTGGTCATCTCCTCCCTCCTAGTGGTCCCTCCCAAGCCCTCCTGGGTAGTCATTGGGGGCAGCACCATGTTCCTTATCAAGGCCTCCTGTTCTGAGACCACTCATGCAAGTGGCTACCTATTATCATGCATGGCCAAGGGGGGCCGGGAGGTTTGGTCAGCAGTTCCTGAACAAAAACAGGCATTCACAGATGACAGGGAATTAGGATCAGTGAGGAAATAAGAAACCTGCTCTTTGTAGGGAAAGGATGCAGACACTATACTTGTCTGCTAGGCCTGCAGTAACAAAGCACCGTAGACCGACGTAAACAACAGAAAGTTTATTTCCTCAAGACTCCGGAGGCTGGAAGTCTAAGATCAAGTGCTGGAAAATCTAGCCTTTGGTCAGAGGACTCTTCCCAGCTTGCAGCTGACCACATTCCTGCTGTGACCTTGCATATCCTTTCTCCCGTGCACGCACAGACACACAGAGTTCCCAGCATCTCTTCCTCTTCTTCTTAGGACACCAATCTTATTGGGTTAAGGGCCCATCCTTACGACCTCATTTAACCTTAATTTCTTCCCTATGCGACTATACCATCTCCGTGGTACAGTCACATCAGGTGTTAGGTTTCAGCATATGAAATTTGAAGGGGGGACACAATTCAATTCATAACCACCACTTAGGTTTAGGAAACGGAACAAAACATAGAGCCTGAATAACCAGAAGGCTGAGCTACTTTAGAGTTTCTCAAAGAATTAGAGGAGAGTTGAGTAAAAATGAGTTGTCACCAGTTGGAAGTGCAGTGGGTTGGCTGTGAAATTTCTGGGGGAGCTGTGCCCACAGCCTCTGAGCAGGGCAGGAAGCCCAAGGATTCTGCTATAGTTCATCAAAATTCTGCAACGAAACGGGAGTCCAAACAAATGAGGAGATGCTCATATATCCCGCAGGGCAACAGATGATACCCAAAGCACAGCATACATGAAACAGACTCTGGGAGAGAAAAAAAATGAGTACCAACAACATTTTAATTACCCTTCCTTACACTTAGTGCTATAAATGTCTCCTGCTGTGCTGGTGCGCTGGTAATGGGTCATAAGACTTCTGTCCTCTGAGGAAAGCAATCCGAATATGGCCTTGATTTTTTAGAACAAAGATAGTGCCTTGGAGATAGCATAACCATCCTTGAATTAGTCAGTTTTCTACTTTTCAGGACAAAGCTTTTAAACATGAAATTAGGTGACAGCCTTTTCAAAAACCTTTAATAACTGTCCATGCCTGATGAGGTGCAGTGAGTGCTGGAATTGGAGCACGGTATTATTGGAGAGAGAAATATTAAATAAAGTTTAGCAACCAACCGCCTCTGACCGTGATTCTCTGGAATTTGCTTAAGCTCTTTGAGCCTCAGTCCTTTCACCTGTGAAATGGGAACAGAAATGTCCAGTTTACAAATCTGGGCTGGCAATTCCAGGAGACTGGGTTGTAGGGCAGCAAAGCTGCTACCCCAGAATGTCTCTCTGGTATACAGATTATCTCCAGTGGAAAATAATCAAGATCCAAAAGACTCAGGAAGAGACTTTTGTCTTCTTCTTAACTGCCTGAAAGAATTTAAATGGAGGGTCTGTAGGGGAATAGAACTGTCTGTCACTGAGATAGCTGCAAAAGGCCTGGGTGAGCTGTATGGGGGAAATTAATCAGGGCCTACAGGTCAGCGTCCCCTCTGTGTCCCACTGTCTCTGCCTGCTCAGCATTTGCTTCCTGCAGTCTCAAATCACAGCCCCCAACAGCCTCTTTTGTCTTTAGTTGAGGATGGCATTTAACAAGAGGGTTTCAGCCCTTTTGGTGAGCTATTCACTTTTCCTAGCTCTTTCCCAAGTGCACAGGTTATTAAACCTTTGTTTGAACTTCTTCTATTAATCTATCTCATGTCAATTTCATTCTTAGACCAGCGAGAAGAACCTAGAAGGGTAGTAGAGGATATTTTCTTCCTCCCTGACAGCGTACATCAAGTCCTTGGCCAAGCTCTGGCCACATCTATAGCAAGAACCCTACACTGTCCTTCAGAGAGAAATGGTACTGTCTTTGAATTTGGCCAAGGTGAAGAGGAATGAGGATTCTGAGGCTCAGGACCGAATTCTCTGCTGGGAGAAGTACAGGCTTGGATCAGACACAGATTTCAATCTTAAATCCTTTCTTACTGGAGATGCACTTTGGCATTATTCTTAATGTTGCTAAGCTTTAACCAGACATGAATCATGAATTTTCTTTATATGAGAATACAAATATAGTCTTCTCTGGTTAATATGAGAATTAATGGATCTATCTATCTATCTATCATCTGTCTATCATCTATCAATCTATATCTACCATCTAGAACTACAATGGAGTAACTTCAAGAAATGGTAGTATCTTTACTCTCATTTATGTGTGGTTCAGCCAAGGCAGAAGAGAAACCAAAACTTTGGGATAATCTTCCAGAATCCTATTCCCTTCATCAGCTCTTGGTCTACTTTGCACCAGGGCCAGGAACCAAATGAACCAGAACCTATAGGTGAGGTCCCATTGATACGTACAATTAGGGAATCTAGGGAGGACTAGGGTGGACTGGAGGCAAACGACTGCATTTTCTCCATGAATAAAGATGTGCATGCCTTGGAAGAATGCATACATGTGTGCTGTTTCACACTTCTGCAGATAGGAAGCCAAAATAAAAGTTTCAAGCTCAAGAATAGGCCTTTGGCCAACATGACACAGATTGCAAGGGACCCAGGGTAACCTGCATCAAAAGTGCCTGCCAGCCTTGACATATTGTCTGACTGTGAAAGGCATTCATCCAATCGACCACCAATCCAGCTGTAATTAAAACCCAGCACAGTTTATAAGAGGAATCATTTCATTTGACTGGCCACTGAGATACAAGAAAATGATTTATAGAGATTGTTTAAGAAGACTTAAGCACTAAAGAAATACTTGTACTATATTTTCTAATAGAAAACCAGCACAGTCATTTTTTTCTTATATTGTTATTACTATCTAAAGATAGATAGATAGATAGATAGATAGATAGATAGATAGATAGATAGATAGATATCCACGGACTTAGATTTATTGATTGATTTTATTAGCTATCTAAATATCTCCGAATTTTACTGGGAAAATTGGAATAATCTGTAAGGATAATGAGGTATCGAGCTGATACGAGGTTCATCTAGGTCAACTCCAATTCTCATTATAAATTCCATTTATTCCCTCAGGTGGGACATCTTAGAGGCCCCAATTCTGCTAAAAACAACCTTAAATATCCAAGAGTATGGGGGAAAATGTGATGATTTTCAAATAAAATACCAAATAGAAAGAGGGAAGGGAGAGGAGAGGGACAAAGATAGGGACACAGATTTCACTAATCTCCATTTTGCAATAGATCTTCAAATATCAAGGTTTCTCCCCAAATAAAATCTCTTCCAAGTCCCAAAATTGATGTTAATTAGAGAAGAAGAGAACAGATACATGTTAAGGATTCTGGGGGGAAAAAAAACCTACCATAAAGACCAAGACACCAAGGAAGAAAGACCTGAGTCAGAGACAGGGACACAGTCAGAATTTCAGTTCCAGAGACTGAACCACCTGTAGTGGAGAGAAAGGGCGAGTCACGTCAGATTCAGAGGTGTTACATACAGGGAGGGCTTGAAGCAAAGGAGCTGAGCAGAGAGGAACCTTCTGGAAATCCTGCTGTTATGACCAAGGCACAAAGTCCTGAGTTTTGGAGAGGGTCCGCTTTAAATCTCAACCCTGATTTACTCCGCTTCGTCAGGAAAGGGTTAGACGGTTCTAACGACGTGGTGCATCTGCAGAGCCTGAGCCACAGGCAAAGCAGCACGATGAAACCAAGGCAGGGCTTGTCTCCAGGTTTGTCGGATTCCTCATCATTTTTTTTCCAGCAAAGCATGTGTTGCCATCCCCCTGTATCTTTCCATATGCTATTATTTCAACCCAGAAGGCGTTTTTTCCCCTTCTCAAGATAAGACTGACTTCTTTTATTTTCAGCTCTAATATGACTTCCCCTTTTTGAGCTGTCCCTTCGCAAAGACAGAATGAATATCTTTCTGCTCTTGGTCTCCTTGTCACCTTGAACTTTCCATGACCCCTGACCTTGTCTTAGTATATCCTAGGATGACGAGTTTTCTGAAACCGTCTTTGAGCTGACCAAAGATACCTGGCATGGTTGCAAACACATAACAAATAAAAGAGACTTCCTTTTTTTATGACCTTATAGGGAAATCTGGCATCAAGAATCTGAACTTGTTTGGAAGTTCAAAAATTTAGTGGCATAGCATCACCTCTCAGCAGGAGGCAGGATCTACGGTTACTGCTCGTCATGAAGGACAGATATCTTATGTAACGATTTTACGGCATTTTTATGCAAGGGAAGATGAGAGAATTTGAGTTCATCAAATTTTTTCCAAAAAAATCTGCCTGAAAGTGGGGTTCTGCTAGTCTTCCCAGAGCACAGAATGTCTCATTCCCAATCTCTGCCCTGAATTTCTTTCAGGCTGTGCTGAACGTCACAACCGCAGTGGCTAATGGCTTAATTCTTGTTGACCCAGATGGCAACTGGCATTCTTCAGTTGGCACAGGTGATTTGATTAATTTCCCTTTTTGTCAGAGATTTTGAAAAGAATTCAGCATGGCCAGAGTTAACAGACTCTTGACTATAAAGCTCTGGGGACCCATCTGGATGGCGGAATGTTAATCACAGACCATGAGAGAGGCTGGGGCTGAATCAGATACTTTGCCCCATTTCCTCAAACTTGTCAATGAGAATGGAATCTAGCATTGGCAGTAATTAGATCCTCTTTATTGAGAAGTGAGGAAAAGTGAGAGAAGGGAGGGAAAGAGCGGGAGTGAGAGAGAGAGTCAGAAACTAGCAGTTCCTCTTGTTTGCAAATACCATTAGCTTCTAGTTTTCTCGCTGGGATAATCATTGGAGTGTCCAGCTAGGTGAGTAGAGAGCCACCCTTTCATTCTTGCCTGAAGCTAAATTGGATTTTCTATGCAAGCATATTTGAAGCTTAAAAAAAAGGAAAAGAAAAGAAACTCTGAATACAGCTCTCTGTCAATAGGGGTGAGAAGAGCCAGGCCCCCAAATCAATTGCATTTTATGAATGTGGGTGTTTCCTCCCTCTCTGGCTTTAGCAGTAGCCCCTGAAGGTCATGCTGTCCGTCACAGCACACTGAGCTCCCTGACAGGCTGCCCCAACCCTCTGGGTGTCTGAGTTTAATCTTCTGGGCCAGAGAGGAGCAGACAAGGAGTCCAGTCATGAGGGCCTCTGCCCGAGAACAGGGTCTGGACGTGAGGTGAATCAGATCATACCCTGACCGGGAGAGGTCCAAAGCTGCGGAACGAAAAACGGAAGTGTGCATCATGTTCAAGAAGGAAAAGCTGAAGTTGGAGCTAAAGGAGATTCCTTTTCTGGAACTTCTGGGGTGAATGGTTGAATAGAAGAAATGATAAAAAGTCAGAGTCTCTTCATGCTGAAGGGTCTGCATTCCTAGCTGACTGAAGGCTGATCACACCCTCTGGGATCGCCCACCCAGCAATTTGAATAGACAGTACAAATGCACATAATTCCGCAGGTTACACTGGGAACATCCTGAGCTGGGAATCAAAAGCCCATTGTTGAGGCCCTGTCTTGGCATGTACACACCACTGAGACATCACACAAATATCGCTGCCTGTGGAGCCCGAATATTAATTCAGGGTGAATGATTATGGGCACATTCAACAATTATTTTGACAATGCATTGTAGGCTCTTTATTCTACATGCATGATAGGCTATGGAAATGTGTATGTGAAGGTCAGACAATGGGCTGTCAGTCTGTGTGTGTGCCTCTGTGTGTGTGTGTGTGTGCCTCTGTGTGTGTGCGTGTGTTTAAGAGCAGGTATGCTTGAGTACATATGCCTTCTAATGCTTTCCACCTGTGAGCTCTCAATATTTGATGCATTAATTTCCGTCTTGATTGGAAGCTAAAGTGAGCTACTTAAATAAATAGCAGGAAACAAAGCATGCATTTGTCTTTTAAGCATCCATTAATCATTTCTCATGGCTTTCTAAGAGGTGTCAGCTAGGCATTGAATAAAAGATTTATTGTAACATGGATCAGTTAATCGGGCTTTTCCCTTAACTAACCATAGAGAGACATGCTTGGGAGTTGAATCGTTACACAAACATGTACACACATACACACACAGGCACTCACACAGCTGCATTCACACACTAACATATCTGAATATAAACATAAGTCCATACATAAATTTATGTCTATTTATCAAATATTCATGGAGCGGTTGTCAGGCATGAGGCATTGTGCTAGCTTATTTACAGACACACATGTACAGAAACTGACAGATTATAAATGGCAAGTTCTAAACATGAAGGAATGTAAATCAAATATTCATACCAATGGTTTAAGTGATCTATAATACACATATTAAAACATTCTCTGACATTACAAAGCCAACCATAAGAAACATTTCCAAATCAAGGGTGAACGGTTTGGGGGTCATCTGCATTTTCTATAACTGAGGCCACTGAGATTCTTTCTTGGCGTGTTTCTTAACTTCCTACCACGTGGCCAGTGCTGGGCACACATGGGGGCTCATGGGGGCTTGCAGTTTACTGAGGGATCATTGAGCCTTAGCACTGACCTCATCTATGCTTATAACATAGAAGGTAGACTGGAGTATCTGGAAGGCACTTCAGAGAAAACGACGATATGACTCTTCTTAACTGTTAAACTCAGCTTCAGCAAAGTGACTTGATCTGTGGAAAATGACTCTAGTCTGAGTGGAACAGGAACTACCCCTCTCCCAGGTCCTCTGGGACCCAGTCCTCTTATGCTGTCTATTCCTCACCCATCCTGGGAACTCCAGGCCCTGAAAGCTTTCCCCATGCACTTCCCAGAGCTGTAAACATCCTGGAAGGTGACCCTGCAGGAACCTCACTGTGTGCTGGGGTGCAGTTCCACCTGGAACGCTCCACTTTTATCCATGTTACTCAAAGCTCCGTTTTTTTTTTTTTTTTTTTAAGACAGAGCTCTGCTGTTTGCCAAAATACGTCTTCAAAACCTAGAGTTAGAAGAAGGCAGAAAAGACAAGGTGAGAGTTCACACTAACTCTGACTCCTCTTCTGGGCTCCCTGCCCCCACAGGTGGTACACTCCCTTCCACAGAGAGGGGGCTGTGTTTGTAGGTGAAGTCACACCAATGAACAGAGACCAGAATAGAGCCCCACTTATCTTGTCTTCAGTTCCTGTCCTTGACCTCAAACTTCAAAATACACACACCCACCATGTGCCTGGAGTCATGATGGAAAACAGTAAGCAAAATGTCACATTTGATTCCCTGCAAGGACTTCAGAGCGCAGAAGGAGTGGACTTTTTTAAACAAGTGCAACACTCAGGAAGGAATACATAATGCAGTCTTGGACAATAGTAAGTGAAAAATTACAAATATGGGGCAATTCCTAAGAGGACTGCAGGTGAAAGCAGCAAGGACTTGTGAGGCTAGAAACATGTGTTTGAATTCAGGAATAGATACTAATCCAACTGTCGCCACTATGAATTTAGTTTCATCTCCTATAAACTAGGAGACAACAGACAGAGAAGTAGCACTTGCGGTGGAAGCCAACAAAAACACTACTTCGAAAAGACACATGCACTCAACATTCACAGCACTATTATTTACAATTGCCAAGGTAAAGAAGTAACTTAAGTGTCCATCTACAGAAGAACGGATAAAGAAGCTGTAGTTTATATTTATATAATGGAATACTATGCAGCCATAAAAAGAATGAAATTTTGCCATTTGCAGCAACATGGATAGACTTGGAAGGTATTACGCTGAGTAAAGTAAGTCAGAGAAAAACAGATACTGTATGATATCACTTACACGTGGAATCTAAAAAATACAACGAACTAGTGAATACAACCAAAAAGAAGCAGACTCGTGGATATAGAGTAGTCACCAGTGGGGAGAGGGAAGGGCAGGGGCAGCACAATACACTAATAGATTAGTGTCTATTCCAGAGATTAAGAGGTACAAACGACTACGTATAAAATAAGCTATAAGGATACATGGTACTTCAAGGGGAGATAAAGCCAACATTTTATAATAACTATGAATTGAGTAAAACCTTTAAAATTGGAAATCATTATATTGTACACTTGTAATGTATATAATATTGTACAATACCTACACTCCATTAACAAATGAAAAAAATAAAAAATAATTTTAAAAAAGATACAGCTGGACCACTCTCAAGGTGTGTTTCTCTGGGATTGTCTCTTTAACCTCTTGAGTTTCCTTGGACATGAAATATCTGTAAAATGGTCTTTGTGAGGATCAATCTCAATAAGCAGAGGCCAAACAGAATTTCTCTGAATGTGATCTGAATGGATTTGATTCTGATTTGACCAGAATCACCTGAGTACCCATTACAATAAATGTGATGGTACCACTGCCTGGCCAGAGATTCAGAGTAGGTTTTTAATAGACACAAAACCTCTGATAAAAATTCGAAATTGCAAAGTTCATGTTTTTCCTTATTGTTTGAAGTCCTTTAAGGAAAATGAAATACTCTGACCCTGAATAACATCAATATCTAGTTCTGAAGCGTCCCCATATTGTTATGCTAAAATTGAATTACCCAAGTCCTTTTAGGGTTTTAAAATTTCCATTAAAGTCACCCTTCAGGAATTTCAGGAGGGCTGCTAAAGACCCTCCATTCTTTTCTCAGTTGCTCCTGGGGCCCTTGACACTTGCTTTCCTCTATGGAGCTCATCATGCAGGTTGAGAAACTTTAACATTTCTTTAATTTTCTCTAAGGGCCCCATGAAATGGTCCATCACTGGTTTCGCTCTGAATTGCAAGTTCAAAGTTAAGCAAGAGTTCAGTGAGTTGGGAGGTTTGCAGCTTCCTGGAGGAAGGGGGGCTGAAAACAAGAGTGACAGGCTGGAGCCTTGAGAGCCTGTATGGGTTTTACTGGGCAAAGAAGAAGTTTTTGATAAAGTGTATGCTGGCCCAGGGGAGTTCTGGGCACTTCCCTCTTCTCCCACTGCTTCCTACCTAGGCTGCTGGACTGGGCTTCCAGCTCTCTGCTCTGCGCAATTTATCACCCAAACACTCCCAAGACCCTCCTCTGCCCACAGCACACATGCCCATCACCTAGCCCGAGCATCCAAAGGCTTTCACTCTGTGGTCCTTACTCATCTTTCAAATCTGATTTTATATTATTCTTTCATAGAAACTTTTTGTTGTTTTTGCATATGTGTGTGTGTGTGTGTGTATATATATATATATATATATATATATACACACATATATATATATACACACACACACACACACACACACATATATATATATATATATATATATATAATAGATTTACAATGTTCTGTGTTCGGTCAATTTCTGCTGCATAACAAACAGTGACTTAGTCATATATATATATATACACATACATTCTTTTCCCCTCATTATCCTCCAACATATTGACTCTTTAATGAAGTAAGAGTGGGTCTTGTCAATTCTTCCAAATACACCATGTCCTTTCCTACCACTGGGCCTTTGCTCAGGCTTTTGCATAAGACTTAAATGAATAAATACACACATATATTATAACCCAAATATGTGTATTTGGGTTATAATCTTATTTCAGATATAATTTAATCTTACATGTTTACTAAGCTTGTTTCTACATTTCTGAAGTTTCAATGATCTCTTGCCATCTCTGTAACTCTCGAAAAGGTTACTGTCTGTGCTTCTCATTTGGTACATATTTCTTCTTTCATTTTGACATTTATCTCTGTTACTACTCATGACCTTTGCCTAGATTCCAGGGCAAGTTACGTGGTCTGTCTTTAAACTCTGGAATTAAGATTTCCTGGGAGTTGGGTTGTTACAAAGTAGATTATCACTATAGAGAAAAATATTATGATTTGAATACAGGACCTTTCATGAGAGTTAAGGTTATGTCAGGGAGAGGCAGAGAAATGATCACCTCTGGTAGAGTTTCAGATGCCATAAACACTAACGAGCTGGCTCTGCAGAGAACTTTTTTTAGCAAATAACTTGGATGGGAGAACACAGCTTCTGGAACAGAGCTCAACATGACTTCAAGCTTGCAGACATTCAATGAGAAATGAACATCCTGCTTCCTCCTATTGACCTTGAGTGAAAGTGAAATAAACTGCTTGGACTCTCACAGATTGAACCTGTGGACATCCTAGTTTGAAAGAAGAAATTCTTTCAAACAATACCAACTGAAAATATATATCCTTGTCCAAAGGGGTTGAACACATGAACACTGAATGGTTGCTAATCAGATGTTCCTGCTAAAAATTAGATCATTCAAGCCAGGAGATGCCAGCAATGTCACTTACGCCAGATGGCACTCATGCTTCTTCCTGTCATGCTCCGTATCTGACTGAACTCTCAGCACAGGAAAAGAGAAGCCCTTGAATTTTACCATCACTGTCTTCATAACCTAGGGAAATACAGTTTACATTTGTCTTTGTCTTATTATCCTTATCTGTTAATTGGGTAAATCCTTACATGTCAGCCACAGGACTGTGAAGTTCATACAAAATCAAGACTATGGCCGCAGTTGGCAAAGATTAAGATGCTACCCCACCACGGGGGTGTCATACTCCATGGAGATGTTTTTACAGACAGTCGTATCTCCATTGCCATGTTCGTCAGTCACAGACTGCTTCAGGGATAGTAGGTTCTTTCACACAAAATCCAGATTAGCTTCAGTTCAGGACTGAGTCATTCGAGCAAACCAAGAGAAGAGAATCCTTCATTAGCTGGGGATGCTCTTCCATGCACGCAGCAAAATATCTCCTTGTCTTAGGACAGTACCTGTCACATGGAAGGACACATGGCTCCAATTTCACTTGAGCAAAGACTTATTCTCCTCACCAGCCAAAAAGTCTGAAGGCAGATGGATAACGGGGTAGAGATTCTATGACTTAACAAAACCAGAACCGTTGTATCTGGTACCTTCTGGGGCTTATCTGCCACAGATACGATTTGCTCTGCACAACTTAGCCATAACGTTTAAGTAAAAGCAGAAGGAAGATGGGTTGATTTAGACTTCGGATATCCAGCGGTGAATTTCTACTTCTATCTCTTTTCCCTCATTTGTGCCACAGGGGGCCCCTCCCTGGGAAAGGAGGATGTGTCTGCCTCCGGCTCTAAGGTAGAAGCGAGAGAAGCAGAGAGGGTCTGAAGAGGCACTGAGTGGTACAGACACTGCTACTGGGCGCAGGGTCCTCCTTGAGCCAACAAGATCCCGGGCCAGGTCCTGAGGGCTGAGATAAACAAGGTCTAGCCTTAGCCACCAAGTACTTACGGGAGGATGAGGGGAAAAAAAAAACAGCGAGAAAAGGAAAGAGAAAGAGAAATGAAGGAAGAAGAGGAGGAGGCGTGGAGGAGAAGCATTGTCGCCAGCAGCCAGGCTAAATGATCACTGCGTACTAACACTAAAAAGTCTTGCAACTTAACTGTTAGCACACTTTACCATCCACATCGACTCTTCTCTAGGCCTGCTTTCAAAGCTATTTTCCATTTAGCTGAAATTATTCTCTGTGCTATCCCACCTCTCCTCATACATATATACTGTCGTTCTGCAGAGAATTATCAGTGACCCTTTCTTAGAGAAATCCTACTTAAAATTTAGAGGGTATGTCCTTATTGGAATCTACTAAATTTTATTATAGATCATCCATAACATATAAGAGAGGGGAAGTTGAAGGAAGGAAGGAAAGAAGGAAGGGAGGGAGGAAGGGAGGGAGGAAGGAAGGGGAAGGGAAGGGAGGAAGAGAAAGAAAAGGAGAAAGGGAAAAAAGGAAAAGAAGACAGCAATATCAACAATAACTCAACCAAGCCACGCACTTGCAAATGATCTAAAGACGAAGGCAGTGCTTTCTGTATGCAGACAGAGCAGTTTCTGAATTGTCCTTTGTGGCTGCAGTAGATGGAAGAAAAGGCAGTTTCTGATGTAATCACACATGGCAGGGGAAATAGAAATGCCTAGAGGATGCTGATACTTTGGAAAGAAAACTCAATTGAGTGTGGGAAGAACGTCAAGAGAAGTGTTACAAGTCTGCTTCTCTCTTCTTTAGCGAGGTGGGTGGTGGGAGGTGTAGGCAATCTTGCCAGAAATGGAGATAAGGAACTGATATCTTCGTTCAAGCCTGTCCTCTAGGGTCTCTATATATTGGTTATTAACGAAACATCCAAGCAAGCAGATGTTGAGACAGTAAGTCCAATGGACATGCTATCATCCCTCCCACCTCTGGCTGCCCCTGGAATCTCTTCTGCTGGTTAAGGATCTAGAGGGAAATGGACAGGCCTGACCATCAGGAGCTCTGGCCTTGAGTTCTGGATTTTTCTGTGTGTCTGTGGGGAATTATTTTCTCCTTCCGTGCCTCGGTTTTCTCATCTGTAAAAGGAGGATTGGGAACAGACAGCCTCCAATGTCCTGGGAATTCTATTCGCTGTGATTCTGGTAGAGCAGTGACCCTCTGAGACTCCCATCCGATCCTTGTCAGGCCAGTTACCCCTCCGGGCTAAGTCAGTGGCAGGAGACCTGTGGACAGAGAGACCCTCAACTGGCCTGGAGAGGAGGTTTGCGAGGCTGAGGAAGAGGATGCAGTTCATGCAAGGAGAGAAAGGGAAGAAACGGGCATCAGGATCCCGACTGTCCTGGGGAGGCCATTAGCTTTCAGCCGTTCACCCTGCAGGGAGGCGGTAAGCCGCCTAGAAAGAGCAGAGGCCGCCACGCGAGCAGACCTGGATCTGAACCCCTTCCCGTCACCGGCCATATATGTAAAGTCAGCGTGCCTGATGCTCTGTAAGTGGAAATAAGCGAATAAACAGAATGTGATACGTACCTACACGGCGACACTGCTCAGTTG
This sequence comes from Catagonus wagneri, assembly GCA_004024745.2. Taxonomy (NCBI): domain Eukaryota; kingdom Metazoa; phylum Chordata; class Mammalia; order Artiodactyla; family Tayassuidae; genus Catagonus; species Catagonus wagneri. The sequence goes on along the minus strand of PVHT020000230.1, from coordinate 29,640,121 downwards.
TCAGTCTCCCAAAGCAACAGAAACCAGAGCAAAGATCAACCAGTGGGACCTAATCAAGCTGACAAGCTTTTGCACAGCAAAGGAAACCAAAAAGAAAACTAAAAGACAACTTACAGAATGGGAGAAAATTTTTTCAAATGACACAACTGACAAGGGCTTAATCTCTAAAATATATAAACAACTGATACAGCTCAACTGCAAAAAAACCAACAACCCCATTGAA
>PVHT020000230.1:29564077-29638898 GCA_004024745.2 Catagonus wagneri | reverse complement strand
TGGGGGAGGGGTGGGAGGGAGTGGGGATAACTACTGCTTTAATGATGGAATAGCAAGGAGCTCCAACTGTAATGCACGGGGAACTATATCTAATTACATGTGACAAATCCATATATGTACATGTAATCGGGTCACCACATGGTGCAGTTGGAAAATCTGACAGAAATCTGTAAACCAGATATAATGCAAAAAAAAAAAAAGACCAGAAACCAAAAAAAAAGAAAACTAAAAAGGAAGATAAGGAGATCTCCGTTGCAACTTCTCAACCGTATGGTTGTAGAGCCACGGACAGTATGTAAAGGAGTGATCGTGGCAGTGTTCCACTGAAACTTTACTTACGGATACTAACATTTAAATTTCAGATAGTTTTCACAGGTCATGGAATATTCCCTTTCTCTCTCTTTCTTTCTCTCTTTCTCTCTTTTTCTTTCTTTCTTTCTTTCTTTCTTTCTCTCTCTCTCTCTCTCTTTTTTTGTGGGTGTGTTCTTTTTAAGGAAATACCCATGGCGTACGGAAGTTCACAGGTTAAGGGTCAAATCATAGGTACAGCTGCCAGCCTCCACCACAGCCACAGCAACACGGGATCTGAGCAGTGTCACCTACACCACAGCTCAAGGCATCGCCAGATCCTAACCCACTGAGTGAGGCCGAGGATCAAACCTGCATCCTTATGGATACTAGTCGGGTTTGTTACCACTCAGCCACAACCGTTTCAAAACCATTTTCAACCATTTAAAAACCCATCCTTACCTCTCACATCACACAAAAACAGACCGTGGCCAAGCGGGATCCACGGGCCGAAGGGGTAACGGATTTGAAGTCATTCAAAACTGGGCTCAGATCCTGGTTATGCTGTGTGTACAGTATGTGACCTTAGCAAAAGGGAATTTGTTTGCCAGCTTCAAGGTGTTTTTTTAGCAAATACACATGCTGAGCCAATTAGGGAATTAAAACACAGAAAGGACCTAGAAGTGACAGCCACACAGTATTTTCACACAGAAAATGACTATCTCCCCTTCTTCCATTTTCCTCCCTCACACAGAAAATGACTATCTCGCCTTCTTCCATTTTCCTCCCTCCATAGTGATGCATAAAACTAGGATAAGAATATTAACTGATTTCAATTTTGCCTTAAGGACTAAACGAAATTCCTTTGAAAGTTCTAAAATACAGCATGGAATGCAAGATTTTCAAAAATATTAATATTTACTGAATGCTTACCTATGACTTAGTACTTATTCTATCATGCTAAGTACAGACACTATACTAAGATTTCAGCCTGAATAAATTCACTGACTCCTCACACCATCCTTCCAAGGGAAGACGAACAAATCCATTTGACGGGTTGAAAACTGAGATCTAAGATGTCAGGGCACTTGTCCAGGGCTAGGAGTCGGTAAGCACTGCAGTCAGATTTCCAAACCAGGAAATCTGACTTCAGGTCTGTTGTCTTTAATCACTTTTCTTTTCTTTTCTTTTTTTTTTTTAAATCTGAACTCAGATAGATATGGATTTGATCTTTGGGTCTGCTGGAAAACAGTATATTAACTTATCATGACTATTTAATCTTTCAGATCCTCCTTTCCAACATGCAAAGGGGAACAATTATTGACTGTATCTCTTGCACAGGATCAGACCTAGAGTCAGATGCGATCATATCAAGTTGTGCTTCCAGCTTTGACCATGCTAATACATTAATGCAGCTCATCTGTTTGGATGCACAGCTCCAAGCCAGTTCAGTGAGAGGGAGAGGGAGAGATAGCAAATATACTCAGTGTGGTAATGTGATTCAGTCAATACCTCTTACAGCCCCGCAACTGCACCTCTCTTAGCTTAGCAGAACCCGCCATTGAATGTATTTCGATTAAGTAACCAACTGATAAGAACAAAAATGGTTACAGATTCATTACTCGAAGAATTTTGAAAATGATCTGCATTTCTATTTACGGATATGGAACACATATATTCAAAGAGGAAATTAGGTGAATTCCCAGCTAGATAGAGCAAATGCCTGAATGAGAAACAGCTAGCTAATCACATATTCAAAGTCTTTTATTTTTGAAATCACACCATTTAGCCACTTCACTTGAGGACTATCTGTAAAGTTGGTTCTTATAAGCCTTGAAGCTGGCTTACATAAGTACTAGGATAAAGCTAAAATGGCTCCCATTCACAGGCTGAGCCTCCAAAAAATAATTGGCTTCTTTTAGTGGACAATTTCATTCCTCCTTTTGTTTATAACAGACATCTCTAGGAGGATAAAGTGGATACTCAGCTGGCTTTAGTTCTAATGTTGTTTTCTGACACGTTAATGGGGAGAGTGTGCAGGCTTAGTGACCCTGAATGCATCTGGATTTAATGAAAAAAAAAATCAGCATCCTTTTTATTCCTGCACCTATATTTTGTACTTCTTTACTTTTAAGGCATACTCTGTTCCAAGATGTTTGGTCTTGCAAGATGACATCATAATCATCAATAAAAGGTGAATTAATTGTTGGGTCAAGGTACACTCTTCAAGAGAACAAAGAGACCTGATTTCACTCTCAATTACTGTGATAATGTCATCATCATTATTATTTAAGAAACCAAATTCCTCCTCCTGCTAACTACTGCAAGTCTAACAATGACTGTTTTATAAGCAACTCAAGTTATATGTCTGATCTAGACTCTAAGAATATACTAGCTATTAACTGATACACATATATACGTATAAATTTTCCAAAGATGAAAAGATCATGGTTTCTCTTCATCTGAGGCCTGGTGCATCAGGAGACTTTCACTGGCTATTCAGTGGTGGGTTTTCAAGCCTCAATTAGAGACACATTCATTCCATTGTTTCCATGTGGTATAGGACAAGGAAACACAATTAGTCACATGCTGCAATTAACCTCTGTGGTCTTCGTGCTTTTCTCCACGCGAAGGACTAGCTTGGAGACCATGAAACCCGCTGTATCACAAGGACTGAGTCCCGGCAGGAATAATCGAAGTAATTTATCCTGACAAGGAAAGTACACACTTTCCACATGCAGATGACCCAGACAGGCGGGACGCAGAAATGAAACCGAAACTACAGGTACATGGTATTTACGTTTAGTCCCTGCTTTCTTCCTTCTTTATGCCTTTGTTTTTCCTCTGTCTTCCTCCTTTGCTCCCTCCCTCTCTTCTTCCCTGAAGTCAACAGACACCAGGACGTCAAGATGACTTACACTTGCTAGTTACTTGGTAGTTAATGGATTTATTTTTTCTAACCGTTAAAGCGATTCATGCTTGTAGCAACCAGCCACAGAGTTAAAATGACAAATTATCTCTTTATTCACAAAACTTATTTTAAAAAGGTTTTTTCCCCCTTATAGAAAGTTATGTGTTAATAGCTGAGAATCTGAACAAACTGTGCATGCAGAAGCCTCTCTGGAGATAGAGGGATAGAGCAAAGCTGAAATTCTGACTTCACCGGGTCATAGATGTAAGGCTATGTACCCCGTATGTAAACATATGAATACGTACACTGTAAAACTCTCAGTTAAGTCTTTGTTTTTTCAGTTGTAAAAATGGAGTTATAAACCCATCTTATGGGGTTTAACTAAATGCTGAGTTGATTAAGCAAACAACTAAAGCTTAGCAAAAGTTTTAAAATTATTTTTGTCCTGCTCATTTTTCAATTTCCTGATCCCATTCCTGGGCTAAGGAACTGAGAGCAGTGTTTAATTGCTGTCCAGGAAAGCAAGAGAAGTTAATCATGAAACTCATTAGTTAGAAACAAACAACATATTCAAACTCATGGATTTTAGTCAAGGAGGTTTTTATAAATATTTGCTATGGAACAAAAGAATGTATTGTTGAATTAATAATGAACTATGGCCAGTGCTGCTATCATGAGACATTTGCATACCTCAAAAACACCACATTATACAAAACTGTGTGATAAACACCATAGAACTTACAGGAAAAATGTGATTGGGGGCACAGGACTTGAAAACTTTGTCACAAAAATAATAAAAAGTGACATAAAATAATAAAAAGATAAATATCTAATAAAAACGGAAACACAGTTTTCCACATTACGGACTAAAAAAACTCCATAAATTTTATTTTTAAAAATATGGCATTTTACTTGGAGATTACTTACGGTTTGGAGCTTCAAAAGGGTTCTATCTTGTGAGTGGAAGAGGATTACCTGAAATCAGAGAGAAAATTGTTACTCCAGTTGGGGTGGGTGTAGGTGGTAAAATGAACATAAGTTTTTGAAATGTGTACATTTTATGTATTTCTATGGGGTTAGGTTCAGGAGAAGTTTCTATATAAATTGCATTTCATCAGTGAAGAAATGTGTTATGTTTAGATTGTCTCCTGATATAGCAGTAGTCTTGGAATAAATCCTAGTTTTCACAAGTGTTATGGCCGAAACAACTGTAAGTCTCATATAAAATATTAATAATGAAGTTATAGGTTTGGAGCTGTAAAGAGAACCATATTGTTAGAATGACTTTGTAATTTACTTTCCAAAGTCTACATTGAAGGGGCATTATTATTATTATTATTATTATTTAATTGTTTTTTAGGGCCACAACCATGGCATATGGAGGTTCCCAGGCTAGGGGTCCAATCAGAGCTACAGCTGCCGGCCTTCGCCACAGCCACAGCAACATCAGATCCGAGCTGCATCTGCAACCTACACCACAGCTCATGGCAACGCCAGATTCTTAACCCCCTGAGCAAGGTCAGGAACCAAACCTGCAATCTCATGGTTCCTAGTTGGATTCGTTTCTGCTGTGCCACGATGGGAACTCCAAGGGCTTTATTATTAAATAGCAATGAGATAGCAGTAGAAACCAGGAGTGTCCTTGTTAAACTGGAACTTATGGTCACCCAACCCACTGGAATAAGAAATGAGACATTTTCCTAAATGCAAACCATACCCTTGAGAAAATAACAGCAAAGTTACTTATTCTACAAACTCTCAACATATTACCCTATATTTTGGAAATTTTAGGAAATATTTCCCCAAATAACACTACTTATAATCCACAAAGCACCTTTATGATATTCTCCCTCACTAAAATAAAAGCTCCATGAGGGTAGGAAACAACACCTGTGTTACAGGATGCAGCACACACAACCAAGCCTGGGGTCTTTCTGACAGTGCTAACTGTTGAATGACGAATCAGTTAATTAACCTATCAGTTGATAAAAGTAAAATACACTGACAATACACCCACTTGGCTGGATCTATACAAGGCAAGCTGAGAGAGCTGGGCCCATGTTACGGTTATCTGGCATAAGCTCCTCAAACTGTTTTATCCATGGTAGCCTGAGCAATAATACTAAGCCAGGCTGTAGGAGAGAAGACCCAGTGGCTTCAGCAAATTTCTCTAGCAAATATTTTGAAAAAAAAATTTAGAGCTAGAATAGCTAGCATAATGTTAAAGGAGAAGAACAAAGACGAAGAACCGACACTGCCCCACTTCAAGACTCAGCACTGACAACAGCAAATGCTGGCGAGGACGCGGAGCAGCAGGAATGCCCATTCATTGCTGGTGAGAAGGCAGGATGTTGCGGCCACTTTGGAAGACAGTTGGGCAGTTTCTTACAAAACTAAGCTAAACACACTTTTATCGTACCATTTAGAAAATCATGCTTTATTGGTATTTAGTCCAATAAGCTGAAAACTTACGCCCACACAACAATCTGTGCATGGATAGTCAAACAGTTTTAAATTAGTTGCCAAAGCCTGGGAGTAATCAGGATGTCCTCTGGGGAATGGATAAACTGTGATACAGCCAGACAATGGAATACTCTACAGCTCTAAAAAGAAATGAACTGTTGGGCCATGAAACGACATCTGGGACCCTTAAATGCATATCGAGAAGTAAAATAAGCTGATATGAAAAGACTACACACTATGTGATTCCAACTATATGATGTTCTGGAAAAGGCAAAACTATGGAGACAGCAAAAAGATCAGTGACCTTCAAGGTTTAGGAGGCCAGAGGAGAATGAAAAGATGGAATACAGGGGATGTTTAGGGCAGTGAAAATACTCTGAATATTATCATAACATTGAATACATGTTGGTTTACGTTTGTCCAGATCCACAGAATGTTCAACACCAAGCGTGAACCTTAATGTAAACTAAGAACTTTAAGTGATTACGGTATGTTATTATAGGTTCATCAACTATAACAAATATATGACTCTGGTGCGAGATGTCGATAATGGGGAAGGTTGTGCGTATTGGGGCAGGTGATAGATGGGGTATTTCTGTACTTTCTGCTCACTTTTGCTGTGAACTTAAAACTTCTCTAAGAAAAAAAAAATCGTCTGAATAAAAATTAATATGCTTGAGTAAATCCTGGACTCCATTAATCAATCAGAATCACCCTTCTATAAACGGCCTTGAGCTAGCTGGGAGAAAGACACGGAAAAGGAGTTCCCACAGCTGTTTGAAAGACTAAACTAGAGATGCAGACCAGTGATGGTTATCAGGATCTATTTTGTCATGGCTATGGTGATATTTTATCTCCAAGCTGGAGCTGCTAAAGAGGAACGCAGGGGATCTTAATTTTCATTACATGGAACATGTACACAGTGTTTAGCACTTTCAGGCATTTAAAAAACTTTATTTTTTCATTTAAGCTGATAAGAAACAGTGCACTATGAATTATAATCACCTTTCATAGGTACAGAAATAGGCTCAGGTAAATTTAAAAATACATATTTTTTAAAATTATATATATATTACATAGCTATCTGTTTTAATTACGTGTAGATTCATTTACATAATCTATTGATTTGTATTTATATATTAATATATAAATGTAATTATGTATGTGTGTGTGTGTGTGTATATATATATATATATAATGTGTATATATCCCCACAAAGCCAGTAGTTAGAATAGGTTAGGCCTCAAATCCAATCTCCTGACTTAATATTGCAGTCATTCTCTACATGTCATTCCTTTCCAAAAGAAAATTTCTTGAGGAACTTATAACGAGAGACCTACGTAAGTAAAAGGTTGTCGCAGAGATCGCAATAAGGTCAGGAAGGTTATTATCTGACGTTGGAACCTAAGTTTTCGTGGAGGATTCAGGACGCCCGGGGCCTGACTCCCAGTTTCCGCTTCTGCTGGCACTGTCACTCAGATGGTCTACCCACCAGCCTCCTTGCTGTCCCCAACACACATCCTGCCTGCAATGCCTTCTCTCTATGCATCTGCAAGGCCTTTCAGAAAAATCAAGTTTCAGATCAGATACCCCGCCTATGGAGGAGTTCCCTGGCATCTGCCCCCACCTGAGACCGTGCTCCGCACTCTGTTTATCCCTGACACCTTCATTTTCCCTCAGAACACTTAGTGTTACTTAGCATTATTATTCAGTGTGTACATCCATCAACTAACAATTCAGTGATGTGCAATCCATTGCTTCTGTCTAGAAGAACACAATCTGAGGTCTGATCTTTAAACTTAGAGATGGGTTTCTGGGTCCCCATCGAGCCAGTACCTCCCTGCGGAAAACTGCCCAGAAAGGAAGCAGTCTCGCTTCAGAGGCAGCACCCTTCCAAGATTCACTCAGAAAAGTCGGCAATCCCACGCCCACGCGCTGCCATCCAAATAGCATCTGAGCTGTGTTTGGACCCTGCTGCGGAGGCAGGAGGAGCGGCTGGTTGGGGACACTGTGCTTTGGAGAACACTTGCACTTGGGAGCTTTACAAATGTGACGTCATCCCTGACATTTCTATAAGACGTCCCCACCCTACTCCCCACACACTGTTTATACAGACAAGGGACCCTCAGAATCGGAGAGTTATCAGCCTTTGCAAAGGAGAGCCAGAATTCAAAACCAGATCTGTGTGATTCCACACTCTTTAAACAGCTCCGCGATTAATTATAAATGAACACCTGTGTAATCACCACTCAGGTCAAGACATAGGCTACAGCCAGCACCTGTAAGGATTTCGTTTCCAAGATTATCTTAAGGATTTCGTTTCCAAGATTATCTCCTTCCCTATTCAAGGGTAACCAATGTTTATAAGCTTCTCACTTATTTTCTATATAGTTGTATCACCTTAGCATGTAACCCCAAACACTGTGATTTTCATTTTCCTCTTTTGAGAACTCTCTCTACATGGAGTTATAACATGACTGCTTATGTGCATGACTTCTTTTGCTCCTATTATGCTTTGAAATTTAGCCAGAAACTTTTGAGATGCATGAATTCATTCCTCTCCATTGCCACATACAATTTCTTTGTGCACCTGTGCTAAAATGTGTAAGCCATTCTACTGATCCAGTCTACCAGTGGATACCTACGCTGTTTATATATATGCAGCTATTACAATTAATTTGACCACAAAGACTCCTGTGCACGCATTCTAGTGTTCATATTTATGGATATCTGTTGAGTACACACCTAGCAGCAGGTTCCAGGACTTTCCTAATGCACGTCTTCTGATGGTACACACGACCACACTGACTTCCAATGCAGCTGAACCACTGTACAGGCTTTCCCACTTCTCCACATCACATGTATATTTCTTTTTTTGGTGTTTTTGAATTGCGTTTAAAAATTATTTTACTACCTTTATATATTGAACATACTTCTATTATGTAATATAGAAGCTCATGTCTCTTGTTTTTTAGCACTTTAATTTATAATACATCTGGAAAATGATTTAACTCGCAGGGTGACATAGAAATTTTAATTTGTCCCATATTGATAACCAACTTCTCTACTGTTTTACTTGAAATACAATATTTACCTTACTCTTCCTCTTTCCTTTCTTTTTTTCTTTTTAGGGCCGTACTGTGGCTTATAGAAGTTCCCAGGATAGGGGTCAAATGGGACCTACAGTACAGATGCCAGCCTATGTCAGTCACAGAAATGCGGAATCTCGGTCTGTGACCTACACCACAGCTCAGCTGGATCCTTAACCCACTAAGAAAGGCCAGGGATTGAACCCACATCCTCATGGATCCTAATGCGGTTCGTTACAGCTGAGTCACAAAGGGAACTCCCTTGAAAAACAATATTTCTTACCTAATTGTTCTCAAATGACACCTTTGCCATAAATCAAGTGTCCAGCTATGCCTGATTTTCTTCTTGAGCACTTTCTGTAATTCCAGTAATCTATTTGTTTTCATTGCACGGATAACACACTACTTCCATGATGGCTTTATACTAAGTATTGATATCCTGGGGAGCAAACCTCCCCAGTGTTCTTCTTCAAACATTATTTTTACTATTCTTGAGCCTTATTTTCCCCATGTAAGTTTTAGGATACTCTTTTTTTTCCCTTTCTCGGCCACCCCCCAGCATATGGAGTTCCTGGGGCATGGGTCAGATCCAAGCCACAGTTGTGACTTAAGCTGCAATTGCTACAAGGCCAGATCCTCAACCCCACTGCACCAAGCTGGGAATTAAACTCGTGTCCCAGCACTCCCAAGATGCTGTCCATCCCACGCCACAGTGGGAACTCCTAGGAGAGTCATTTTAAATTTCAGTTTCTCGGGGGAGGGAGTGGGATGGACTGGGAATCTGGGGATAATAGATGCAAACTATTGCCTTTGGAATGGATAAGGAATGAGATCTGGCTGTACAGCACTGGTAACTGTATCTAGTCACTTATGATGGAGAGTGGTGGAGGATAATGTGAGAAAAAGAATGTACATATGTATGTGTGACCGCGTCACTTTGCTGTATGACAGAAACTGACAGAATACTATAAACCAGCTATAACGGAAAAAATAAAAATCATTAAAAAAATAAAGTAAAATAAATAAATAAATTTCAATTTCTAACTGCTCGTTACTGGTATACAAAAATCAATTTATTTCTGTACAGAATACAATGTACAGAAATACACTGACTTTTGTATAATGTATTATATACAATAATCTTGTAATGTTGACTTAATATTTCTGAAAAAGTATGTGTAAACCATTTGGAATTTCTATGTACACAATTCTTTCATCTGAGACAAGTATTCTTGTTTTACTCCTTACAAAATTTGAATACATTTTTTTCTGCCCTTGTTGTACTTCCTGTGATGTCCAGCATAAAGCTGGATGGATATCGTGACGAGAGACATGTTTGTCTCATTTCCAGTTTCAGAAAGAAAAGTCTCCCACTTTTGAATCAAGTAAGATGTTTGCTTAATTTTTGAAATAAGAAATATTCACTTTTTAGTTTATTAAGATTATTATAAACAGTTGCTGCATTTTTATTTAAGGTGCATTCTGAATCTATTAATTATTTGATTTTATCTTTTATTGTACTATGTGATAAAACTAATTATCAATTGTTAAACCAACTCTGCATACCCAGAACAAATTCGATTGTAATTGATGTAACTTAGATGGATAGACAGATAGATAGATATGCAGACAGACATACAGATAGGAAGAGGGAGAGAGGCAGGGAGAAAAAGAGAAAGTGCGTGTGCTTTGCCTCTGATTTCGAGGAAGATGGGTCTGTACTATTCCTTAAGCTGCCTTCAAGTTTTGTTTTTAGCATTATACGGCTTCATAAAATGAGTTGGGAATTTTTCCTTTTATTCTGAGTTAAGTTGGTGCAAACCTTCCTGAAATCATTGTTTAATCATACATATGCAATTTGTTGTTGCTGCTGCTGTTCGCTTCTTTGCTTTCTAAAGATAGCGGATACACACTAGGGAAAGAAATATGCCCAGACTTTTCAGAGACTATTAGATACTGGCTTTGATTTTATGGCAATCAAAGCAGTGAGGCTATATGGTTATCAGGTGATGAATGGAGTTTGGTCCAAGTCCTTCTGGTAGTGGGTCCAGTGCAGCTGAAGACCCAGCCAACAAACTGCAATTGCCAAAACCCCCATGGGCTTCCTGACTTGCTCAGTCAAGGCATTGCTGCAAAAATAGACAAGTGGAAGTTCTGGGGATTTGCTCTCCTGAAGATAGAAAACGGAAACCAACACTGCATCCCTGAGGAAATTACGACCACCATCGACGTCTTGGAAAATGTAGGGCTATTTATTTCTCTCATACCCGCATTTAACTCTAGCCTGTACATAAGGCAGATGAGTCTTGGAGGATGGCTATAAATTGCCACACATTTAATAGCTGGTGACATCAATTTCAGTGGCTGATCTAGATGTTGTATATTTGCTGTAAGGAGATAACACAGCCCCTGGCACCCGGCCTGCAACTGCTGATTCTGAAAACGCATTTTCCTCTATGTCAATTTTAAAATCTACCAAAAAGAGTAATTTTCACTTGTTAGAAGAACAGGCCACTTTTTCTACTTTATCCAGGATTATGCCAGTTATCTTGCTTCTTTTCATAAATGTCTGTAGGAATCTTGACAACCTCGACTTTCCATGAAACATTTCACTGGCATTCACTGAACCATCAGGCTGGTTAGACCTGATGAATAAAAACTACTAGGAAACATAGATGCCTTAGTGAGATGCATGCAATCTTCAGAGAGATGATAAACCACAAGAAAAGTCAGTGGCCCACATCTCAGTAAAGATCTTGGAAGTCCAGTGAATTGAATGATGTTGGCATTCGAATTAAAGGAGTTTGAAATTAACATATACACTCTACTACACATAAAATAGATAAGCAACAAGGACTTACTGTAAGCACAGGAACTATACTCAGTATTTTGTAATGAACTATAATGGAAGAGAACATACAAATATATCTATTTTCTGACTTGCTAGTGTATCCTGAACTTCTGACCATGGAACATCAGTGGCCATATGATCTGATCTGCCCTTCCTTAGCTGAGTGCCATCAAGTTAGAGCATGCTGAGCAGTAACTTTTCATCAGCTGTGTACAAGAGATCACATTCAATCCAGTCTAGACATCAGAAGCAAGTTGCATGGGTGCATGACCACTTGGCTCATGATCTTACTGGTACCTATCCTACTGCATTGCTTTCTTTCAATGTAATAGTCAATTCACATTTGTGACACAGTGAAAGCTCTTTATGACTAGCTGACTAAAAAAAAAAAAAAATAAGTGAAAAAACAACAAAACCGTTTTTCTCAGGTCTATTTTACAGACGGCTCTAATAGCTATGCTGGCGTCCACCACAAGAAAATACTAGTCTTGGAGATCCAAGCAGGAGTGTTCTTGAAAAACTAGCACGACGGAAAATGCTCAAGTAGGCAGAGGCAGAACTTTGAGCAGCACATTAACCTCACTTTGTTGGACTTAAACATTGGTCAGATGTGCAGATCCTTATTGCTTCATGAGTAGTCGCTAATTAATTAGATAGACAGGCACTGGGAAGTAACACATTAGAATTGTGGTACAAGAGGTCTGAAGAAGAGGTATGTAGATGAATCTATTGGAGGAGATACACAGACTCAAGATACTTGTATTTGATACGACTTCTCACAGCAGATATACAAGATAGGATACTTAGGGGTTTAGTCAGTCTCTTTTCTAGCCATCATCGTGTTTGCTCAGGATGAACAGGTATAAAGTGACCCTTGTGGCAGACTTGCTAGCCATGGACTCAACAACCTGAACTTCTACTAACAAGGCTGGGTCCATCACAAATGAGTGTCTAACTTGTCAATAGCATAGACGAACGGTAAGTCCTAAATCCTGAAGCAGCCCGTGATACCAAGTGGATAACTTTGTACCTGTTTCATCACGCTGAAGGCAGTAAATTTTCTCACTGGAAGAAACACATATTACTGATATACATGTGCCTTCTCTGCCTTCAAAACTCCTTCCAGAACCATAATCTTTTGACTTACTAATAGCCACAAATGTGCTTGCTATTAAATGTGTATAATGATGTTAGTTATTTTTAAAAGTTATTAAAGATTATTTCCTAAGGTTATTTTTTAACGACATCAGAAATCATTAAGGTCTAAAAATAAATAGGGTGGGAGTTCCCGTTGTGGCTCAGCAGGTTAAGAACCTGACATAGTATCTGTGAGGATGAGGGTTCAATCCCTGGCCTCACTCAGTGGGTTAAGGATCTGGCATTGTCACAAGCTGCAGCATAGGTCACAGATGCTGCTTAGATCTAGCACTGCTGTGAGTGTGGCACAGGTCAGTGGCTGCAGCTCTGAATCAACCCTTGGCCCAAGAATTTCTATATGCCATAGATGTGGCCCTAAAAAAAAAATAGCAGGGAAAATTAAAATGTAATTGGGAGTGTGTTGTGTATATCTAAAAATTACTGGTGCTTTTGTGTGATCATGGGACTTTCTAAGATTGAAATCCATTCTGAAAAATTTTTGTGCACAAAATGATGTTAAGGGCAGTGATGACAAAACATCATATAATGCTGAAGGAATAAAAAAAAAATGAGGTCTTCTTTTAAATTCTGATCAGCGGTACCAGGGAGCATTATTTAGACAAGAGAGATGAGCAGGGCTTATCTTCCTGAACTCAGAATCGATGGCTCAGATCTTTTAATAAACCACAGCAACTCCATTTTCACTGGATCAAGTCCTCCTCCTCCCTAAACCTGCAGAATGGGAGGGAAGTCCATACTCAGGTCAGAGCTTCCTCTGTTTCATCAATCTGGCATCTTCCTGCATCATCACGGACCTGTTTACTGTACTTACAAGTACCAAAGATTTCCCCCCCATTTTTGCAGTGGTTATCTCACACAAAATAGTATATCTCATATGAATTTGTACTCATCCATTATATTAGCCTATCAAGTATATATAACTAAGATTTTCAAAATGTAATTACATCTTTTACATTTTTAAATCAATGACAAATTTTAAAGTTTTCTTATATAGATATAATTAATGCACTAAGCCTTTAACTTGTACTGAACACATGTCATACGCCTAGGATCTGCGAATTCCCAGTTTAGAACATTAAGAGGCTGTCAGTCTAGACGTCAGGGAAGGGAACCACTATGTTTTAGTTATCAAGTAATTACCCTCATTTGTGCGAAGCACTTCACAAGGTAAATGCATCAAATCCCTCTTATTCCACAAAATGTGAGCTATTTTTTTCATAGTGTTCGGATTAAAAAGCCAAACCTAGAAAAAGTGAATTGATTTTAGCCTACACATAAAGTTTGTACACTGTAAGTACTGTGAAAGATTGGCCCAGAAACTGCTTTTTATCAGTGAATTTATATTCCCAGTAATTTGAATACTGTCTGGAATATGGCACAGGAATTTTTTTTAAAAAAAAAGATATGTGGAATGGGTTTCTGAAAAATAAAGAGGATTGTGTAAAAATACAAACCCAGCTGTCTCCAATATTTCTGCCTTTCTATTATACTGAAAAGACTTCTGTGATCAATGAAAGTAATAGTACGAAAGCTTGACTTTTAGAAGAATTCCCAATTTTTTTTCAAATTAAAACTTCTTTTTTGAGACAGAATCTCACTCTCATTCATCAGTTGTAGAATATCTAGGTCAATAGCGCGTCGGGATCTCCTCGCCGTTGGGTCTCACTCATTTACCCAGTAATGGTAGTGAAATCTCTTTATTGTTCTTTCAGTCTCAGTGATGCCCACAATCTGACAGCAGTTCAAAAAAAAAAAAAAAAAAAGGAAAGGAAAAGAAAAGCTTGTCAGGCTTGGACTAAAACCTTTGAAGCTACTCAGAGCCATCTCATTCTTTCCTAAAGTCATTTCCTTGAATTCATTTTCATGTCATAGTGCAGACTCTTGAACTGGCATTTTTAATTTGGCCGTTTGGAAGGGTTTAAGGCAGAGGTTGGCAAATTACCACCACCTGTTTATATAAGTGCATTTTTATTGCAATATTGCTTTTCATTTATTTATGGATTGTCTGTGGTTGCTTCGGGGCCCCAAAAGCAGACTGGAGCAGTTCCAGCAGAGACTCTATGGCCACAAAGCCTGAAATATTTACTATTTGATCCTTGAAAAGTTTGCCAACTTCTGTTTTAAAGTGTATAGGCAGAAATGCTAGAGAACCAGCTGGCTGAGAATTCCCAAACTTCTCAGAGCAAAATATAAACACAGACATGGATCATGTGGATGGAAAACAGCCTCTAACTCCACCCGCTTGGCTTGCACAGTGGGCCTCTGAAATGGAACAGCAGAATACAAGCATGGCAAAGGCGGTTCGGGCACTGTTAGAGGACCGTGAACTCCTGCCTTGGCGTTATAAACTTTAGTGTTCTGTGGAACTGCTCTAAGCATTTTCATGAGCATTAGCGCGTCAGTAATATCTCTCTAGAGATAAATGGGCAATTCAGCTATGTTAGGGTGATCAGATTGTTTTAATCATTCTTTTTTTTGTTTGAAATAGAGTAAATCCTGAGTCCTCATCACAAGGAAATTTTTTTAAATTTTTAAAAAAATTTTGTGTCTATATGATATTGGATGTTTTATAAATTTAGTGTGGTGATCCTATCACGATGAATATAAGTCAAATCATAATGCTGTACACTTTAAACTTACACAATGCTATATGTCAATTATATTTCAGTAAATCTCTAAGGAAAAAAATTAAGAAAAAATGGGTAGCATCTATTACTCTACTATGGGATAGGAATTGTAGCAATGGAGGGAGTTACCACACCCACTAATCCAAATGTGCTACTGGATACCAAAACTCTTATTTCAGGCATTTCATTCACTTCCCTTATCCTCATGCACTGGAACCGCAGGAGGCATGGCTGATTGTGACTTTGCATATTCAAGTGTTCAGTTGGGTAGGCTGTCCCATATCTGGATGGATTGTGGAGGAATTAGATGAGGAGAGAGAGTCAGCTCATCTTAGCTCCAGGTATAATACCCTCAACCTATCTCTTCATCAATTATCAATACGGCAGGCTGATTGTGTGGTTGCTGAGTGTTTTCTAAGTGTTATTTCTCATTTGTTTCAGAATATGGGCCTAGAAAAGGTTAGCTATTTACTGTGTACCTTCAAACACCCCGACAAAAAGACAACCCCAAAATATCCAAACCATAGCTCTGATAGGGAGAAGGGCACAGTCAGGCAAGCAGCACCTGTTTTCAGATGACATTAGGAGGGTATTATTTCTCTCTGCATTGCTGTTTACTGCAGGATAATTTCCAAACATCATTTAGTGAGAACAGGTTTTAACATTTTTCAAAGCCAAATACCAAAAAATTTTTTTTCCAAAAAAAAAGGTTCTGATTGCAAAATGAGTGCCAATTTAAAATTAACTAACTACAACTTTTCCTTCATTACCTACAATTGGGTACAACGCGATTGCAACCTTAGAAATAAAGACCTGGTTCTTGCTTAGGTACTTTATTAATTTCTAGTTGTGGCCAGAATTTCATCCCAGTAAGATGAAGGCAGATTTTTTTTCTGACTTACTCTTGGACTTGAGAAATCTTGACACTGGCCTTTTGAATGCCAGAAGGGACGTGAACATCATTCTGTATTTAACTAGTGCTCATGTTGTTTGCTGTAAAAATCCAATAAGGCTTTCTTTTAAAACAGAAGTTACTTACAGTGAGTTTTGGTTTTTTTTTTTCCCTCAAGGGGACACGTTTACAGGTACTATGTCAATAATTCTGGGGAGAAAACATGGTGATTATATCTGGAAAAAATGTCAAAAGATGAAATTGAATCATATTGTGAGTTTGGGTTTTTTTTTTATCTACTCTAGGGGTAAAACAGCTTTATTGAGAAAATTGCTAACTGCAGAATGAATATCCTTCCACAATTCAGTTATTGTAAGACACATATGGAATGGTATACCTGAAAAAAAGGTGTGCATAAGACAGAAAATAATTTGCAAATACAATACCAATATAAATTACCACTCTTATTGGAGAACATGCACTCCATAGAAGCAAAAGGAAA
Organism: Catagonus wagneri; assembly: GCA_004024745.2. Lineage (NCBI taxonomy): Eukaryota > Metazoa > Chordata > Mammalia > Artiodactyla > Tayassuidae > Catagonus > Catagonus wagneri. Next base: position 29,622,117 of record PVHT020000230.1, on the reverse strand, counting down.
AGCAGATCTAAATAAGCTCATTAAGTTAAAATCCACTGTCTGGTTACGTATATATACACCTATGTATGTATCTAGATATAGATGGACGTGGTATAGGCACAGATGCAGTCTAAAGATGGCTCTTTGCCCTGTTTATTTGGGTTGACTAGTATGTGGGAGATTCCTTGTAGGCACAGATCTTATGATCCCATAACTCTCAGAGATGTTAAAGCCATCTAGACCTTATCACCCGTCCTATTCTTTCCAAAGCTTAACAGTAGTTGCCACTGTCTTTTAAGTTTTCTTCCCTATATGCAGTTCTACATACAAGAACTCAAGGATATGAGAGCTGAGAAGTGTGAATGTGTTTGATCTGAATTCAGACCCTCTCTTAACTTTCCAAGGTAAAGGAGACAGGCATCCTAAGAAGAAATACAGAAGTTTGCAATCTCATCTTTTTGAGCTTTTTTATCATGGCCAAACTTAGGCAGTTTCTCTTGGCTGCTTCTTTTCTGTTGACCTTTTATCGGTCACAAAGACAAAATAAAATACCAGGGAGGCCAGCACAGGCACGGATGTCTCTTCCCAAAGCTTCTTCCTGGATGCTTAACTGGGAATGAGTCACATAACTTTTATAAGATTCAGAAATACCCTTTGAATAACAGTGGTTGGTAATGAGCTGCTCTGTGATTTAAAGTAAAAACTGGTGTAACACATAAACAGGTGGAAATCTTAGCAGAGAACTGAAAATTATATATAAAAAAAAATCAAACGGAAATTGCAAAAGATAACAATAATGAAGGTTCTAAGCTTGTTAGGCTGTGCAAGCAATGCAGTCCTTGAAGAAAACAAACAAAACAAAAACATGGCGTGTTTTTTTTATTTTTTAAGAGGGGAGAGCAGGTCTCGAAGGATACCAGCTCTGCCAGTGGTCCTGGCCGCCAACAGGCAGGTCCTTACAGGCTTATTTTGAGGGTTCTGTGAGAAAACAGGCTTGGCAGAGTGTTTTAAACTATAAAGAGTTACATAAATAATAATATTAACCTCACAATAACCATTATGTGGTGCTTTGTAGAATAAGAGGTATTGAGAATGCAGAGAACAAGCCTTCCCGGCAGTAAGCAGAGGAAAGAGCACGGGTGGTTGACTTTGAATCAGGCCATGTCGTCCCATACCTGCATTATCCCTAGAAGGTAAGACCTATGAAAATCAATGGACCAGTCGGACCCCAAACCAGAGGCAAAGCCGATGCTTCATGCCCCATGGAGGCCCCGCCAGTGACTGCCTCACTGAAAGCAGCTGGAAATATCAAAACAGTCATTATTGTTGTAATGAGCTTTCATGTTTAACAGCTCCAAGCATGAACGACAGCTGACTTTTCAGAGCTATCCATCCAAAAATCTGGTTCAGCGCCTAGAGGTAGCTCAGAGCCCACATACTCTTTTGCAGCCACGGCCTTGGACTGAATTGGGCACAGTGTGTGTGTGCGGGCGTGTTTTCAATCAGAGCGGACAGGCTCACCTTCGCTGGATAAATGTCCGCTTCTCAATACCTGGAGTCCTTCCCCAAGGGCATCAGAAGTCACTGGTCTTAGAAGTAACAAAAGCAGTAATAATAAAGGCAGCGATGGTAAGAAAAACAGAAAGCATATATGTGTCTCGGGCATTCTGCTAGATTTTCCACACCTATTATTTTTAATCCCTGAAACAAAGCTATGGTTTAATTGTGCTTAAGTTATACATTAAAAAATGTTATCATGAGAAAAGAATCTGAAAAAGAATGGACGTGTGTATACGTATAACTTGAATCACTTGGTTGTATGGCAGAAATTACCACACATGGTAAATCAACTAGACTTCAATAAAACTTTAAAAAATGAAAAAAAAGTTATCACTTATAGTTTACAAAGCATATTTCTATAGTTTAAATCACTGCTTTTTTTTTTGGGAAAAAAAATCTAAGTTTGATGGAGTAACCTCTGTGCCCTCCAATTGAGCAAGTAACCGCAGCGAGAAGAGGTCAGAGAATGCAGACAGTCAGGAGAGCCAGAGGCAGAAACTTGCTTTTCTCTAGCCACAGCAGCCGTTTTTCTTTTCTTTTTATCTCCAACTGCTCCATATACTGCATCTTTAAAAATTCCGTATCATTTTCTTTATAACGCATAGTTTTTCTTTTTAAGTAATACAGTGGCAATCCCTTCTCGAGGAGATGCTCTGAGAGGCTTTTCCTAACGATGGGGGCTGCCCTCCCCCAGGCCGCTCTGCAGGTAACTACTCTCCCACATTCCAGGTTCCAAGGATGCACTCAGCCTTCTGCACTGACTGCCTGTTGGCGGCCAGGACCACTGGCAGAGCTGGTATCCTTCGAGACCTGCTCTCCCCTCTTAAAAAATAAAAAAAACACGCCATGTTTTTGTTTTGTTTGTTTTCTTCAAGGACTGCATTGCTTGCACAGCCTAACAAGTTTAGAAATATAAGAAACACAGAAAGGTGAGCAGGGGCCCGGCAACATGTGCATTTCCTTCATTGCTCTTCCTGGGCCCGTGGCCTCAGTTCTTGGTGGTAACTGCAAGCCCCACGGAACTCACGCTCTGCTCTCTAGATCCAAGAAGGGTTCTCCAGCACCTGCTTCCCGCCCGAGAGTGGAGGACATGCTGTTTCTTCCATACTTGAAAACACAGTTTTTTCTCTAATTAAGATTGAAAAGATAATTTATCTCAAATCAGCTCAATGCAAGCATATTTATCAAACAGTGTGTCTGCAGGATGACACATGAAGAGGCATTAATAACTCACATTGTGTCACAGCTCCTGTGGCGGGAGGGGGCTGGCTTTCAGTAAAACCGCAGTGACAAGACACCATAATGATCACAGCAATGGGAGACTGCAAGGGAGCTACAGAAACAGAAGTCACCTTTGTTGCAGGTGGGTTGCCTTCATCCCCAGGGCCTCTGCAGAAGGCTTGACTGCCTCAGACACCTCTCCACCCAAATGGGAACCTTCCATGAGCCATTCGACAAACACGTACTGAAAACAGGTTTATTCCGAGGTTCTCAGAAGCAGACTGGTGTTGAGACTGGTGCCACACACATGTTCTCCGTTACACTTCCAAGGGATGTGTGCCCATGACCTCTGGTGACCCATGGGGAATGGGGGGACATCACAGAAATAGAGAGACTGGCTTTTGTGATTGGTGGCCACTCTTGGCTTGTTCTCTGCTCAGAAACGCCTTATCAAACTCCCCCAGTACCTGTAATCGGGGTAATTAATCTTTCTCTCTTCTCAGCATAGAGTCCCATTTGCAGGCTTTAACAGCATTTTAATAACTGAAGCTTTGTCATAATTATCAGAAATGAGTCACTACATTTTAGGCACAACATCTCATATTAGACATGGTTCGGAGCTGGGAAGAGGTTGGATATATGGGGAAATAATGGTAGGAAAGACTGGTATTCAGCTAAGGACTAGTCACGGCGCTGATGAGCTCCAGTCAAACCCTCACTTCCCCCAAAGGCCTGCTCCAGTAATTAACACGTATGGAGGTCGGAGAAGCTTAGTGCTAAAATATTTTAATATTTGCACAGCGTTAATCTTCCTCCCTAAACATTGCCAGCAAAGAACTCTGTGCTATCTTAAGGCACAATAGCCTTAAGGCCAGGCTTCACAGCACAAACACTCCCTAACACTTTCTTCAGTTTCTAAGCTGTCTGTTTCAAAATAAATTTACAGACCCTCTCCCTCTGCTTCTTTTACTGTATGACTCTCCAAAAGAAACTTCTTGGTTTATGCATCTCCATTGTCTGCAATCTTCCAAAACACAGTGACTTTCTGAATTCTAGAAGGTCAAGGGGATGATGGACTCTCTCAAATAAAGAGAGCAGTGCTACAAAAGCACAGTGGATGTCAGAAAAATGAGGCCCTAAAATGACAAACATCAACAGTCTCATCCCTGATCTGCATTTTGGGAAAAGGGGTGTGTATAATCAACTTCTGCAAGTTCACTTTCTATGCTGGTTTAACCTGCAGAGTCCACTGGCTTCCTGACAACAGTAGAGTATTTTCCTGCGATTTATGTTTGTGAGTGCCTTTCCAACAGGACCCCAGGACTAGAAGACGACCACGGCTGCTAGAGAGAGCCCTGGAGCCCACGAACCGTGACTGTCCCTGGGCGCACCCGTCTGTGAGCGGCACATGATCGTTCTCTCCCCTGACGCCCTCAGCGCGCCCCGAGCAGCGTCCGGGCTCCTATCTGACCGCATCCGGAAATCTGCGCGAGCTGCTTTCACCATGGGTGGGAGCGCTTGAAACCCCAAACCCTGGGGACTCAGATCCTGGCGCCTCTAATTTGATTGTCCCTTCAGTATAAATAAAGTATCTCATCTAAGAGATCATGAATCATGGTGAATAGTCTACGATTCATTACCTTTTAAACAAGTCTGAACTAGGTGTTCCTCGCACACCGCACAGTTCTCCTGTCATAAAAGCTATCACGTTGCCGTCATTGTCGGCTTAATCATACATCTTCTTTGAAAGAACATAGCTTCCCTGTGGGCAGGGACCATGCCTTCCTTGTCTCCTGGAGCTTACAGACTACTTCGGGCAAACACTTAAACAAAATAAAAAACATAAAATGATGATAAGGGCTAAGGAGAAAATACAGCGGGGAAGGGACCTTGGGAGTGTTAAGGGAGGTAGAATTTTTTTTTTGGCTGCGCCCATGGAACACAGAGCTTCCCAGGCCAGGGGTCTAACCCATGACAGTGACGGATCCTTAACCTGCTGAGGCATCAAGAAACTCCAAGGTAGGTATTTTAAACTGGATGGTTAAAGGAAGCCTGGCTGAAAATGTGGCACTTTGGTCAAAGCTCATGGAAGGCGAGGGAGCAGAGGCAGGGCACCTGGAGGAAGGCCGTGCAGAGCAAAGGCTTTGAAGCAGGGGCTGGAAGGCGAGCCGAGGGGCGTCGGGACACACGGGGGTGGGGGGCACGCAGCTGCCAGAGACACACGGGTAGTTCTGAAGGCCAGCCTCTGACAGTGGCCCAGGCTCTAATTCCCCAGGGAGTAGAAGCCACGGGGATGTGTACAGAAGAAAAACGTAACATAATGTGACTGGTGCCCAGATATTTGGTTAAATATTTTTCTGGGTGTGTCTGCAGGGGTGTTTCTGGATGCTATTAGCACGCGAGCTGGCAGGATGAGTGAAGCAGACTGGTCGCCCGCCCCGATGCTCCTGGGCATCTTCCACTCTGTCTAGAAGGACCCAGTAAGGTGGAGAAGGGAGAATCCGCTCCCCGCCTGACTTCTTGACTCTTCGCCTGTCCTCAGACTGGGCCTTACGCCAGCAGTGCTCCTGGTTCGCAGGCTCGGGGCTCACCTGGAACCACACCACCCGCCCTTCTGGGTCGCCTGCCAGCAGGTCACAGGAGACTGTTAGGCCTCCAGAATCCTTCGAGCCAGTCCTCACAGTAGAGGTCTGGACACACTAGCTCTGCTTCCCTGGAGAACCCTGGCTAACACATCTGACTAATGGTTTAGAGGATCCTGCTGGCTATTCCACTGAGAACGGATGAGAATCACAGGCCTATTAAAACATACAATCCTGTGCCTTTTGTGGCGCAGGGGAAATGAACCCGTCTAGTATCCATGAGGATTTGGGTTCCATCCCTGGCCTCACCCAGTGAGTTAAGGATTTGGCATTGCCGTGAGCAGTGGTGTAGGTCGCGGACAGGGTCTGGATCCTGCATTGCTGTGGCTGTGGTGTGGACCAGCAGCTGCAGCTCCAATTCAACCCCGAGCCTGGGAACTTCCATATGCCATGGGTGTGGCCCTAAAAAAGCAAAACAACAAAACAAGCGAACAAAAAATTACAACAGTCCTTCAGAGGAATATCTTCATTGTGATTGGGAAGATTGGCTAATACCTTTTGAATGAAAGAATCTGATAAGCTACTTTAAGCTGGTAATATTTCATTGTTCCCCCTTTCCTCTCTAGAAAACACTGTAACTTATAAAAACATAAGAATTTAGTAACAGGAAGAATCTAATGGGAGAGTGGGCTTTCCCAGTAACTCTGACCATTGCCACCTAAAAATTACATTCTCGTATGTCTATTTAATATTCTAATGAATATTTTAAACAAAACTTTACGTGAGTTATTCCTAAGATAGTTCAATGTTTACTCTTATCCTTAACTTTTACTTATATCACAGAGAAATCATTCTAAACATTTTTGTCTATAAAATAGGGATATAAAGGCTCAAACTCCTCCGTTAGATGAGATGAAGTAAGGAAAAAAAAAACAACACAAATTTTAGCATGCAGGAAGTACTCAGAAACATTTGGGAGTTTTATGTGTCTGTTTGTCTTAAGCAGGATTCAAAATGCATTTTGGTAGAGCTAAATCAAATTCTGTGCTTAAACAACAACAGAAACCCAGCTTCCTATACATTAAAATATTATAGTTAAAATATCTTCAATCTTTTGTCACCTCCATCATTGGAAATTGAATAAAAAGGAGCCCAGAGTAAACCCAAAGCTTTAAAAAAGGCTCACAATTTCCACAAAGTAGATGAATCGTAAAATGTCACTTCTGTGGGACATGGGGAAGGGAATGGATATAAGAAGGAGAAATATATTGTTGGTTTTCTTTCTCAAAAGCACTGTGACCATTTTCACCCTGAACAACATACTTTTTTAATTTACATTTTTGAAAACAGGTGGATTTTTCTCTTTCCCTGAGTTGAAATATAAACAATGAAGGCAGAAATGAATGAACAGTGTCAATATTTCATCTCCAAAAATTTCAGGTATTATAACAGGTTTTCTTATTCCTCTTTTGAAATTTTGAGGTTATTTAGCTATGTGACATTTTATGACTTTTTTCTTCCTTTTACTGTACACAGTGAATAATATCCTTCAAGATGTCGCTCCATGATCACAGGATTACAGAAGCAGAGCGCTCCTGCGTGGTTTACTACCTGTGCAATCACCTCCCCCCAGGTTTTTGCTGTGGTTTGGAGGCAGATTTATGTCTGAAATTATACTGTGTTTGTTTTCAGGCTTTCGGTTTCTCTCTGCTACTGCTGTCCTTTCACAGGTACCCTGGGAGCACTCTCCGAGCAGAAACAACGATGCAGAGCAGCCTAGAGAAAGATGCTGTTTCTTGATTCCTGATCAGATTATATTGATCCCAATGGTTAGATAAGCTTGAGAGGAGGGAAAGGAAGAGAGGAAGGAGGGAGAAGAGAGCTCCAGGGGGAAGAAAAGTTGGCAGAAGGAGAAGGGCAGAGACTCGGCACCAAGCTCTTTTCAAGTGTGAACCAGTCACTGTCCCATTGATCCAAACCTACGGATGACAAGAAGTCTGGCCTCCTGGGCACCTGTCAGCCTTGGGAAGAGAATGTGAGCATCTTTTACGGTGACGGGGACATCATGGGATGGCTCAGACCCTTGATTAGGATTGAGCTGGGAGAGGTCTGTTATCCTGGCTCCCAGTGGCCCCAGGCACATGGTAATAAGCCTTCAGAGCTAGCTACAACTTACTGTGGAAGCTTCTTCTAGTCCAGGCACCACCTGAAGGTGCAGATTTAAGCAGATGCTATAACCTTGGTGACTGCATCACCCCAGGCTTTCATATGTTTTAGTATCATTTAGAAGGTGTGGTTTTCATTTCCCTCCTTAAGCTTTAATTTCCAGAATGTCACATTAACATAAATGCCTTTTTAAATCCAAAAATGTCAGCTGGGTGTTTACGTGTATTTCCCCACCTTGTCTAGTGTCCCGAATAGACTGTGGCATTCAACTTTCAAGTTTCCGACTGTACATACGCGTTGGGATTATCTCACCTGAAAAGCAAAACAAAACTGGAGAAAGAAAAGCAAATATTTCCGGGCCAAGAATATCTCTTTGTGGATATCATGCAACTGGCTTTACTGGGATGTTTTTCTCCCGTAAGAATCTTTCTGCTGTGCCAGGGTGATTGGGAGCTGCCAGGGTGTTGGTTCGTTAGGTGCTGTCAGTATTACATGTGTCTATAGGTTAGAAGATGAGTCCCTTCTCTACCAATTATTGAGTTACTCTAGGTAAGCACAACAGATATGGTCAATTGACACTCAGCATCCACTCTCCCAGCTCTCTGTGATTATCTGTATCACAAAACCTGAAAAGCAAAAATCAACATGTCTCGGCTCAATGGCAGGGAGGCTTCTGGATGCAAATTTGGTTCTGCCAATTACACGCACGTAAGTGATTTATAAGAGGGGGCAAAGGGGAGGCTGCCTTCTGGTCAATCAAGTTAGGACCATGCGGTGCCAAGACGCAGTTGGAGGTGTGGCAATGACAGCTGTGTTGGCACTTTCTGATTTCCCAGTCCCTGTAGCAGAGAGGACTTTAGCCTTGGGGCTGTTGCAAGTCCTTGCCTCCTGTTCCTCCAGTCCTTCCAAGGTTCCATAAGCACTTAATTCTTTGTATTGATTCACACTATGTTTACAATACTTAGTGTGGTGTGTTTCCTGCAGTGAGACAAAACACTAGAGCAAGTTTCTCTCTGAGACCTCAGTTAATTTATCTCTTTAGTGAGACTAATGAAATGATTAAATGCAGGGACCTGGAACAAATTATCCCTTGAGTTTCATTATTATTTTTGTTTAAAAGCCAGGTTGGAAAAATCAAAACCTATAGATAAATGATCCCTCAGTATTTAATCCAAATACTGTCAAGTTAGGAGTGAAATGTATCATATAAATATTCAATTAAACACTATCTATTTTTAATGTCTGTTATATTCCAAGCAGTATACTGGGTGGTGATTATACACTAATGAGCCAGACAAGTTCATTGCCTTCAAGGAGCTCGGTTTCTACCAGGAAAGGCAGACACACAATCAGGCAGCTTCAGAACTATGTTATGAGGGGTACTGTGCTGACGGGCACAGGGCGCAATGGAGCAAAGGTGAGCAAGACTAACCCCGCTTGGGAAATGAGACTTCAGGGAGGGCTCAGAGTGGGTGACGTCTGGTTAGAGCCTTGGGCGACCAGACAAACCTTGGGAGTAAGTCAGATGGTCTCCACATTGGCTGACTGCTTTAACGTTCCCACGTGCCCCTGGAGCGATGAAATGCTCTGCAGGTTGCTAGCCTCCCCTGCAGCTAGTTCATGGGTATGTGACACAAGCCTGGCGCAGGAAGAGAAGACACGTCCTTTTCCTCCTAATAAAAACAGCAATGCAGGGAAACTAACCTTGTCATCTCCTCCAAAGCTGAGATGCTGTCCACTGAGAACAGTATGCCTTGGGCCAAAGGCAACCACCTTCTGACCATAATGGGGAGGAAAAGGATTTCAAAGTCATCCCTGCGCTCCTGAAATCACTCATTCTGAAACTTCAGAAACCCCTGACATGTGAGACACAACATACTATTACATAAACTGTGTTAATTCATTCATTCAATTTCTTAAATTAAAAAAATGCAATATAATACTATGTGATGGATGTGGGGGAAAAAAGATATGTGTTCTGGGGATTTATATTTGCAGGAGACAGGAGACAAAGAAGACTGTTAGCACAAGAGATGAGTTAGAAGTTTACTAGGAACAGACCACAAGGGGAAAGCAATGATTAAAAAAAACAAACAAAACTAGGGCTGTAAGATTTGCTGGATCATAATCATCAATGCAAGCTTTCCGACAAGTATGACTATGGCTTCATACTGAATGTATATATATATTTTTAGAAAGTGCCTTGATGTCTTTATACCAAGACATCAAGTTGAGATGGTTTTGAGCAGACTAGATGGACACCTGGTTGAAAAAGTCTTTTTAATCTTAGAAGTGAGAAGTGTAGTTATTAAATTCTACCCTCTGACCACAGTGTAGTAGTTATTCAGAAGGGAACACGAGTATAGTTCTGCACTGTCCACTAGGACAATAGCAGCTGCTATTCACAAGGGGCCACTGGCAACTCCATTGTGTCTGTTCTGCTGAATTGATGTGCTCTAAATATAAAATGCACACCAGATCCCAAAGACTTAGTACAAAACTGCAAATTACCTTGTGAATACTGTTGTATTGCTTACAAGTTGAAGTGATGTTTTGGGTATGTTGATACAAATAAAAAGTATTACTTAAGTTTATCTTTTAAAAACTGTAAGTACTACAAATTTTAAAATAATCTGCATGCCTTGTATTCCATTCCTACTGGGCAGAGCTGCCGTGGGCAATGATATATGTTAGGAAACTGCAATTACCTAGAGGAGACATGGCAGTAAAATAAAGTGAGGTGTTAAATGGAAAGAGAAGTTGAATGGAAATTACGGAGTTAAGTGAATTAATTAAATGTGGAGGGTTAAGAAAAGATGGAATCTAGAGCAACATTTATTTCTTCGATTGGACACTTAGTTTCCATAGAAAACTATGTATTAAGTAGTATAACTACTGTAATGATGAACCTTAGATCTAGTGACCTTGAAAAATAGAATGGATTTGTGTACAAGTATAACTAAATCACTACGTTGTAGAGCAGGAATTATCACAACATTGTAAATCAACTCTACCTCAATAAAACTTTTAGAAATGAAAAAAAATCTAGTGACTTAAAATATAAGCTTAGTTTATTTATTTTTTTCATCTCAGTGAGAAGGATCGAGGTTAGCTTTCCAACGGTGATTCAGGGACCAGGTTCACTCCATCTTGGAGGGCCTTTATCCCCAGGGGGCTCTGGATCCTCTGATTTGTCTACATTGATTGACAGAGAGTTGTGCAGTTTTTATCACACTTTTTAATAAGCCAGGAATGGAAGCAGAGTATATCACTCCGTGTATGTTTCAGCAGCCAGAAACCTGACGTGTCTGTACCCAGCTGCAGCTGATTGTGTGCTTGAGAAGAAAGAAAAATGGAATCGGTAAACAATAAGACTATCTGTTCATATACAACATGGAGTCAAATATATAATGACTTCTACACAAAGACAAGGCGATACCCTGCCTGTGATGGTGAAATGGGGGGTCTGTGAGTGCACCAAGTACAGTGGTACAGAATTAAATTTCAGGAGGGAGTTCCAGCTGGACATACAGAGGCATCATCAACTCAAGGTCAGTCATCGAGACATGAGGGTGTATGATTTGACTGTGTCAAAGCCATTCGAAGAATCGAGGGTGGGGCTTGGACGGCAGAGGACTGTGTGCTGCATTTGCGTTACTCTGGGGAGGACAGACTCCCTGCCATTCAGAAGAGCACCTACGTCTCAGTAAGGGCACCAGAACCCTACCATGATTTTTCTGGGAGGCTACTCTGCCCTTGTATCAAAAAGGAAAGTCAGATGCTTGGTTCAGCCCAACACTGGGGGCAGACATGCAAGAAAGAACCTTTACCGCGTTTCTTAGGGCGGGAGGACTTCGCAGGAAACAACAGTCCCAGAGGGAGTGGAGGGACTCCTCATTTTGATTTTCTGTTGACCTTTCCGTGCAGATGCTTTTGGCATCAGTTGCCTCATCTTTTCCTTTAAAGCTCTGGACCTCTCATTGTAACCCGTCCTTTAAGATTTCATTTTCTCACTCCCTTCCATTTACACCTAAGCCTCTAAAGTCTGACTTTCGTCCCCTCTTCTCTATGAAAATACTCATAAAAGACCCAGAGTTTACCAGCAAGGCTCGAAGGGGGGTGGGGTGAGGGAGGCTCTTGCCTCAGGCGCAAGGTTTAAGAGGAGGCCAGAACTCAGCAGTCCACACAAAATGTGTTTTAATGCAATATTTAAAAAGTTTGTCTGTATATCCCCAAATAGGTACCTCTTCTCATACTCTATTTAAATTAGTGGTAAAATATTTCCCCTTTCATTCCATGTGTTCAGTCACTCAGCAATTCCAGTATATCATTTCTGTGTATTTCTTAAATCCACAACCTTCACTCTATTTTTATGAATGTTGACCTTATAAGAATATCATCTTTTCCCCTTGTCCCCATGTACCTCCTTTCCCCTTCCTCTTTCTGTATGTATCTAGGGAGACAGACAGGATTCACAGATGTGTCTATCTATTCAACCCTATATGTACACACAAACATACGTGTCAGTATATGTGTATAGTCTCTGTTGACCTAATGTGTATGTATCCAAATATGACACGGGCTTTGGCATGAGCGTGTACCCTCAAACCCATATGTCAAACCTAACGCCCCATGTGGCGGTGTTAGGGTGTAGGGATTTTAGAGATTTCTCAAAACACGAGGGTGGAGCCCTCATGGATGGAATTACACAAGGGCCCCTAGACAGCCTGTCTTTCCTTCCACCAAGTGAGGACACAGTGACACATTTCATCCATGAACCTGAAAGTGGGCCCTCACCAGACATCAAATCTGCGGGACTTGACCTTGGACCTTCAGCCTCTATAACTATGAGAAATAAATTTCTGTCTCTGTTGATTGTAAGCTGCTCCATCTCTGGTATTTTGCTGTAGCCCCAAAGGACTAAGATCATATGCACACGCTCACATGGGAGTAGGCTAAGATGGGGACGGAGAACAGCTAAAAGCATCCTGTATAATTTGGAACTGTGACTATCCCTACGGAAAGTAACCAATAATGCAGATTAAGGACCATCTCTCAAGGCAGCGGTCCCAGAGGACTAAGACGCTGCGGAGGGACAACCCAGCATCTTGGTCTGAGCGAAAGAACTCAACAGCTGGAAAGCATGGTCCAGCTTCTAGTAATTCTATCACCAGTCAAAGTAGCACCCTACTGAGTGCGTGGGAAACTAAGTTACTCCAAGATGAAATGTCTTTCTAGAACACTAGCCGCTCTGAAATTTCTGAAAGACATTCAACCATCTGTCTATCTTTTCCAGGAGACTGAATGCCGCTCAGGCCCTTCCTGTCACCTACGGACATCTGTTGTACCCCAAAGCACAGGGTGCGGGTGGACAGGAGGCATCGGATGCAGGTTCCCTTCCCCCTCTTTCTCTCCAGCTCTGTCCTCAGACTAAGTAACCGCCCAGCAGAAAGCACGTTTCCTTCCAAAGTAGTCCTTTGCCTCTGCTTTGTCTATCAGAGATCTCCCAGTAGCTCTGGTGTAACCTGTCTTTCTCAGGAAATAAATCACCAGTCAGTTACAAATTCAAACTCAGGAAATCCTAGAAATCCCACGAAGACTTTGCTCCTTGGGATCTCTCGGCGAGGGACTGGAGGAAGACAGTTTGGGGTTTCTGAACCAAGGTCACAGCACTAACACATTTAAAGCATTTTTTTCTGGAGCAAAGAGCACAGTGGGCAAAACGAGGCAACACATTATGAGAATTAAGAAGCAGGAGGCTGATGTATTGGTCTGTCTTTCTTGCATTAAAACAGAAATAGTTCTCACCAAAATACCTGCCTGTGTGTGTATTTATTATAAAAACCCAGAGGGTGTTCTGATGGCTCCATTTACAATACCTATGCCAGGCAGGTATTTTTTCTTCCTTTTTATTTATTTTTTTCTCTTCTATTGACAAGAGAGTTTGGGGAGAAGGTGCTTTTTAGTCATTACTTTCCTTGAGCAGGCACGATTGCCCTAAGAAAAGAAGTGCTGTGAATATAACAAATCAGGTTTCATACTGGGTTTGTGATGGTTCGGGCGGGAAGGACAGAAAGCAGAATTGCGTCAGGCTTGAAATAGTCTCTGATGGATGTCCTGCCTTGAAAAATCAGAAGCCAGGCAGAGAAGCTGAGTGTGACGTGGGGCTCCAAGTGGAGACGCCATTCGGGACAGAGCTTCAGAACTCAATCAAATTCCTACAGAGCCTTCTCCACCTGGCACATCCCTCCTCGTAACAACCTCCTCCTTGCTCCTGACACTTTATATGGGTTCCTGACTTGGCCCTCAAGCATTCCTGCCGCAAACATGTGTCCCCAGAAGTGAATCCCTAAGTTTCTTTGCCCAAACAATTCCCAACTGTGTTCTTAAATCCTGCCTTCATCACCAATTCTGGAAACACAGCTTGGCCTTGGAGTTGGGTTTGGATGCTTCTCTTCCATGTTTTTGGTACTTTTTCCACCCTGGCCATTAGCTGGCTAAGTGCGGTGGCTGGAAGACTTCTCCCTCCACAGCTTGACCAGGTTGTCGGGGCACAGCTCAGCATCATACCCAGGTATTCTGATTCCAAAATCCCCTCTACTCTATCATCCCCATGCTCACTTTAGAATGGTCACTATCTCACTGCACAGCTACCCGTGTCGCCTCTCTGTTCCACAGGCCAAAGCACCGAAAGTGAAGACTAAGCCCTTCGGTTGGGATTTGTTTCTCCTCTGTGATGAGTCCCAGTCTGGTAGTTCTCCACTCCCATCCCCTGATAAGTGGCTTCCTAAGGAAGGCAGGTCTCAGGAACCTCAGAGCCTACTGTGTATCTACTTCTCTCTTGGCTTTTGATCACTGATAGAATGCACTGGACACCCCTTTAATTACTCGTCCCTCTTCCAACCCTTTCAGTGTCTCCCCATCATATTTTTATACCCACTCCTGTTAGAGCCACCAGTAAATTCTGCTTCCTCTCCAGTTCTACTTCTAATCCTGTTACTCCTGTTTCTCATTGCCTTTCCTTTTTACAAAGGAATCAGGGTAACTGTCTTTAAAAATACAACATTATCACGGGTGACAATAAATATCTAATACATTTCAGGTAATAGCTTTAGCACCAGAAGTACCTTTTATGGAGAATGCATATGTATGTGTTAAGTACCTCTGATATTTATAGGCAAATCTGTAAACTTCACAAATTAGGTTCATGTGGTTTTCTCATTTAATTTTTACAACAACCAGAAAAGAGAGAGGGGTGGGAAGCATGTCCAAAGTGTACAGACCAGGCAGTGAAGGTCCAGAAGTCGCTGTCCATGACGGGGTCAGAATACAGTTACTTCAAGTTATGCAGTCTTTCCCCAAAGCCACGGCCTCCTCCCCAGGGAAGGCATTTCCAACATAATTTCTAGTGAATTTGGTACATGCCATCATTGTATCAGAACACTTGAAATAGCATGAACAAATGCCCTTCACTTGTTTTTCAGGATAAGCTCGCAATTAGAAACTTGAACACGGAAAAGAGGTTCCTTGGGAATAATTTTCAGAAGTGCACTTGCTATGCACAGCGAAGCTGACGATAACCTTGCATGGAAATTGCCAGCTTCCTTAAGTCCCTGATTTCTATGCCAGACCAGGTACTTGCAAAACGTCAGTGTTAGTTTTGTAAATGTTACAAGAGATGGCAAGTGGATAGCTCTTGTAAGTGGTTTCTTATAATCAATCCTTTTCCCATCACTACATCATTTCACTACATCATTTTCCATTCATTCCTAAGAAAAGCAAAAAGAAGACAGAACAATCTCTGATCCAGGACTTGAACTTAGTACCTTCTGCAGTTCTCACAACAACCCTAAGGGGTCAGCAGAACAGCAGAGCGTCAGAGTGAAGCTCAAAGAGATTAAGATCCCGCTCAACGTCCGTCACCCGGCTGGGAGGAGTCAGGAGTCTGATTTCTGTACAGCTCTCCAATACTCCATGATACCACTTCCCTGACGTACAATAAATATACGACATTCAACGCCAGTCCTTCCTCCCATCCCAGTTCCTTTTCTCATGTTGCTGCCCCTAAATAGTCTCCTCTGGGGCCAAGAGAGTCCTAAAACCCCCACCCATCCAAATCAGCCTTTTCTTCAAAAGAACAACACTTGATGCCACCAAAACACCTTCCCCAGTATTGTTTATCCAAGATTTTATCCCCCAGATATTATAACAATTATGTAATTTTTCAACCTTAGTTTGATTGCATCTATTTTCTTTCAAAATTTAGGAGGCTTTGGTTAGAAAAAAAATAGAAGATAATAAAAAAGAAAAATTGATATTTCCCAGCTTCAGTCGGGGTGGTTGAGAAAACAGGGAGAAAAGGGCAAGAAAGTCAGCAGCCAGGATCCCTCTCCCTTCCCTTTGGCTCCCCCTGCTCTCCTGGGCGTTCTCTAGGAGAACTCCCACCCTGAGCTGGCGACCAGGTGCCGTGCCCAGCCTGTGCGCGGACAAGAGCACAGTCAGGGTGACCGCGGGCATCCGGCGGAAGCTGTTTGCTGGCTGCCTGGAAGGGCTCCAACGTGCGCGTGCACAGTCCAGGGAGGAACGGGAAGGCGCCAGAAGGAGGACAGCTGGCTGAGGCCCTAGGTCAAAACGCAGAGGCTGCCATGTCAAGAGATTTGAAGACCAGCAAATGGCTAGTGCCACGGACTCCAGTCCTAGATATTAAAGCATCACTGCAAAGGGCCAAGAGAACCCCTCTTCTACCGCCAGCCCAGGAAGAAGACCAGTCTGGCTATTTATAGCAGATGACAGCCAGGGCCAAGGGCAGCATCATGGATGAGAAGCCTTCTTCCCAGGACCCACTCGACTAGGGCACAGCACCATCGGGAAGCGGGTGGAGATGGAGATAGGGGTGGAGTTTCAATTAGCCACCACTAAAGTTATGCTTAAATGACTAACTTTGATAGATCTTATCAAAATGGACACCATCTGAGTCTTTCTTTACTACTAAGGATGAAGCTTTCAAAGAATATTAGGTTAAAGAAAAAAAATAAGCTGAGTTTATTTGCACATTTGGGTGTATTGTGAGTAAATGTATGGCCAAGGTAAATCAATCTAATACTGTTTAGCTTGGAAATGTTCTGAACGATTCATGTGCTAATGGCAGCCCTGTGGTTTTGCCCCAGCCCTGCCCTGACAGATGTAAAAGCCCCGGAGAACAGGAACCTTTCCATGAGGGTCGAAAGGCAGGATTGGATTAACTGTATTTTAGACGCAACAGGGACCTTGGACTGTGCCAATCTCCCCATAAAGGCTCAGAAATCAGGCAGAGGCTGATAACCCAGATTATTGACAGACACTCCTTCCTGTGGGATGAGACGACCAAGCCACCCGTGCACAGAGGGCTCCCCTCCTGTCGTGTGCTGGCGCTGGTGGGGGACAGATGGCTAGAAGCATCCATGACCCTGTGGACTCACCTGCACAGCTGAACTGATCCCGGGTCCCCACAACGCTGTCATCATAATCAGTGCCTCCCCAAACACACACACAGAAACTGCTGACAGTCCACACCCAGACTCATTCACTGTACGAGAGTCACTTCCAGCGGCAACAGCAGGAATCAAGTATATACCCCACTGTATAGAATGTTTTCAGACCTACACCTGCTTTTACGCTTATCACTCCCTGTGAGATATATGAGATACATGGATCAGCTCATTTTATGCCTTCTTATCCCATTTTACAGATAAAGTAACTGATCCAGAGAGGTTAAGAGACTTTAATTTACATGGCTAACTGAATTTGGAGTCTGGTGTGAAATCCTATGCACCTAGCCTGAAACCAGTGCATTTTCGTACTTTTTAACTTTTAATTTTTTTTTTTTTTCTGCACTCATGGCTTGCAGCAGTTCCGAGGCCAGGGATTGAACCTGCATCACAGCAATGACCCAGGCTACAGCAGCAACAATACTGGATCCCTAACCCACTGAACCACCAGGGAACTCCCCAGTGCACTGGATAAAATAAATTCTTGATGACTTATCTGTCTCCCAGCAATCAAACTGGGAGGTCTAAGAAGATAGGGACATAATTCTGTTCACTACTGTAAGCCAAGTACCTACAATAATGCCCATACTAGGGACTGGGAGCCCTGTTGTATGAATGAATGAAGGCATGCACTGTAAAGAAAATCATTGCTTTTTCCTTGTAACTTGGGGACTGAAGTTGGTGAAAACATTAAAGAAGCTCACTGACAACCTCCAACACGAACCTCCCACAAGAAATTAGTTACATTTGATGCTTAATGATATTTACTGTTTCCTGAATGTTTGGGGACACCAGAGGGAAAGGCGCTGTGCTCTCCTGATTCTCCATCAAAACTCTGCTCTAACGCATCTCCGCTGGAAAGGATCCTTCAGCATCCTCTCCTGTTTCCTGGCAACGCCTGGACCAATCTGCCTTCCCACCCCCCCAAGATTCTACATAACTGTGATTCCCAACCTTGTTACAAAAACAAAGGGAGTCTAGATCCCAGGAAACTGAAGCCAAGAAAAATGGAAGAGGGAGCTGGAGTCATGGTCACTGTCACATCTGTGCACATGTCCGTGAATCCTGGGGATTTCCGGGGCAGGTATCCAAGTGAATCTTTAGTTTCATTTTCAGACACAGCCTGCACCTCAAACACCGCCTCTTGAACCTTGCTCATCCCAAGAGTCCCACTGATTCCCAGTTAATAATTCTAGATTTCGGGTGATGCTGTTAGCAATGATGCTGTTAGCATTTTCCAGAGGAGGAGACTCGTCACACTGTCACTGGGAAGTTGACACAGTGCGTCCTCAAATGCACTTTGCCTGTGAGCACTCAGGAGCAGTGGGAAGGAGGCAGCGGTGTTGTGGCTTTGAGAGACCAAAGTGCCTCTTCTTAGCATAAGATGTTAGCTCACTGGATCAGAATGAGCTCGATCAAAAAGGGAGAGGGGTCTTTTTCCTCTCTGGCTTAATTTATTTGTGTTATCTAAGACCAAAAAATATGGATGAAGAGGGTTCAAAGCTGACTCTTTAAAGCTGACCCCTACCCCACTGCTTTACTTTAACATGGCCAGACTGATGGGTTATGCACGTGAAACTGAATGTGCTCATAAAACTTAGAACAGACAGAGGAATTTTCTGTTCTGAAGCTGACCTCCAATACTGATTTATCAGATGCAACGTAACATAGGACATGCAGGCAGCATCCTATCAGGACATCCATATAGTAAAAGGATGATTTAGGGAAGTGACGCATTCAGTCATTTGGTATATATGGTGCACACTGAGTTCCAACTATGAGGCAGGTACTTTGGACACTAACACATGAGAAATACTGAAAACTATTTATGTGATGAATGAATAAATGAGTGGTCCCACGGTGCCCAGAACTTGAGTTGTACTGATCACCAAGCAGCATCTCTCTGTGTATCTGCACCCTCTACCAGGTATACGTTCCTGAAAGGCAGGGGCATTTTCTTCTTTTTTCTTTTTCTTTGTCTTTTTAGGGCTGCACTCGCAGCATGTGGAACTTCCTAAGCTAAGAAAAAGGAAAGGTAGCTGCTGGCCTACACCACAGACACAGCAACACAGGATTCGGGCCGTGTCTGTGACCTACAGTACAGCTCATGGCAACGCCAGATCCTTAACCCACTGAGCGAGGCCAGGGACCCAGGGATCAGACCCATATTCTCATGATACTAGTTGGGTTCGTTCCTGCTAAGCCATGATGGGCGCTCAGGGGCATTTCTTATTCATTTCTATATTTTATATTTATATCGATAACTGAAGACTATGAAAACTGCAGAAAATACATTCAATCTTGAATTTCCTGGCAGTTAAGGTGAAAGAGAAACAATACCAATAATGACTGTATTATAATAATAGAGATATTTCCTGAATCCTAAACAGGTGCCAGGAATTCCTGAAAGCCCTATAAGGTTTGTCCTAGTGTTACAGCTCTTTTCCACATTTGGAAGCTGAGCCTTTGAGGGTGGTGTGAAGTAACCCACACAAAAGAAGTGGCCACATGACAGAGCCGGGATTAGATCACAGGGTTCCACACAGCAGGAGCGCTACCCGACACGACGCATCAACTTTCCCATAGACGCCTGAAGGAAGCTCTGCCTCTGGGTGAAACTATGGCTTCAAATACGAGAAAAAGATCCAAAGCAGAAATTCCGTGTAGAGCAACAGGTAAACAGAAGCCTAGAAGAATCCCAAATGAAAAATTTTCCCGGCACATTCCACTACAGGCATTCGGGGTGAGATCTTTTTCCTGACCGATTTCAGTCATTAGTCTGGAGGACTCTTGTGTCTGCCTGCTCGATCAGTGGCAGCTCTTGGCCAGAAATTTACAGTGATGTCAGTTTGTTTAAATTGATGATGGGGAGAAAGCAGATGGCTCTCAAGTTCCCAGACAATATACGATGACCTAAATTAAATGCCACCTGACTCTGCATCATGGATGAGAACCCAGTGTGACCTGGAGGTGTGGCAGATAGGAGATGGGCCAAAGTCCGTCTCAGACAGTTGGCAGCTGGCGACCCATGCATCTGACTGTTGTTTGATCTGGGAGGTCTTCCCGTGATGTTGAAATCTTACGTTGAGATTAGCAGAGTTTATTCCAGTGGCGGCATTTTCCCCTCTTCTCCCCAAATTCCCACTCAGTTCCATGTCTGCACGTTCAAATGTGATAGTTCAAATTCTCACTTCATTGTCATCCCAGCCTCCCAGCTGTCATGTTTGCTCACCTGTCTCCTTGGCTGCACTTTCTTTCCTTCCTGGAGCTGAGGCCTGGACTCTGTCTCTTTGCTTTTATCTCTTCACTGATTTTAAAGTCTAGGCTTTCAATCCTAGCTGTATGTTCAAATCTCTTCATAAACTTTAAAATGACTTGTGCTCAGGTCCTATGGAAAACCAATTAAATAAAAATCTCTAGAGGCAGAGCCTTACTCTTCATAGTTTGTGTCAGTCCCCTCAGGGGCTCAATGGTACAGCCTAGGTGACTTCATTCATTCCCACTTCTCCAAATTCCTAATTTAAACTGATAACTCTTGTATTGCTCTTTCGATTTTTTTTCTGAGATCTAGTTACATACATCCAACAACTTAAGTTTAAATTTTCAACTCTATGTCCAGTAGGCACGTAAAGCCCAATATGAAAGAGATCTAAGCATTTACTCTATCCTCCAACCCAAATAAGGCATCAAAGCAAGGAAGGTCTAAGGCTCTTGCCTTCAGGCTATATCTTTAAAGAAGCTGACTACACATTACTCTCTTCAATAAGATGGTGATAGTGTATCTAGCTGATAATGGGAAGACTATGCTAATGCATGCAAGGTTCGTAGCATAAAGCACCCTCTGCTTTGACATCAAGACCTGGCTTAACAAACTGTTAGCCTCACAAAGGAATACAAATTTCTGTCATCTTCAGCCCTACATCCCCAATGACCAGCACCTGGTCTGGCCCATTGTAAGAACTCATGTCGATGGGGCCATGATAATAATGTTAGCAAAGATACATTTTCTTACTATATTTTTGTGTTGAAAGGAAAATGGTGAATGCAAAACACACTTAATGGCTCTTTCCTTTTAATAAGTATCTAATTAGCAGTCAGATCATCTGGTCAAAACAGGCAGGAAGGATGACACCACTTGTTGTTTAAAATACAAGCCCTCTTTCTACTGTGAGCAGTCTCTTGAACACGCTTAATCTTCTGAATTGAGTCTTTGTTTGCACAGATGAGATTAAAAATTAGACTTTTTTTTTTTAAAGGAGCTTGGAATTAAACCTAAGCAATCATTTGGATACCTATGAATGCCCCAAGTACGTCTTTCTTTTCTTTGTTTAAGAGACTATCTTATGTATGTGGAATCCCAGTTCAAGGATTTATCTAAATTGGCTGTGTTATACAAGATGACAGCAAAGGGATTTGCTCAAAATTAGCTGATGTCTTTGGAGGCAGAGCAAATTACTCATGAATCCCAGGAAATCATTTATTACGATCTCCTCCAGTACTTGTACTGTAGCTTTTCAGAGTCTGCTATAGAGTCAGAACACTGAACAAAGGGCCATGATTTGAATTGGTCACCCCATCCCAACCCCCAGTCTCCTGAACTTTGAGGGAGGAAGCAGCTATAGCCTGAGACAACTGCACCTCTTTTGGTCTGATAGTTATCAACACTTAATATTCTCCTGCTTGGGAGCAGATTCTCCAACCCCAGCCAACTCCACAGTGTGGTGCCACTTGGTTGAGCAGGCCTATCCCTTTTAATAGGACTCTTTTCAACCACTATGTTCAGCTTTTCTCATCATAGGTGCCTGGTCTATGTCTGACCCAAGATACAAAACCTCTTAGCCTTTGCTAACCATGTTCCAGTGGAAGATTCTTCTGCTCTCTATTGGTCTAGGTTTTCTGAATAAGTTTTCAACATCTGAACCAAATGGAGAGTGAGTGCATTTATAAGCATGGAAATATGTGACATTTCAGGATGAATATCTTAAAAGGAATCATCAGATCAATTCATCATCTTGTCAGTGTAACTGTTATATCTAAAATGACTTGCGCTGAGTCTTGAAGCATCCAGTTCAGAAAAAGGGATCATTAAAAGAAAAGTATGAATTCTTTCTTTTTCTTCAAGTCTGTTAATGGCAAAATCATTTTACCACTTTCCTTTGGCTTTTCAAGTTCAAAGTTTTGAAATAGTTTTTTGTTTTTTAGTTAGCAGACATTATTTTTTAGAAGTTTTCTGTTTACAAAAAGACTGAGCAAACTGTACATTTGCCATATACAACCCCCGTAAATAATTTCCTCTATTATTAACATCTTGCATTAGTATGCTACACTTATAATTAGTTGAGTGACGATACATAACATTAATTATGCAGTTTACATTAAGGTCCACACTGTGTTGTGAGGTTCGACAGGTTTTAACAAATGTATAATGGTATGTATCCTCCATTAAGTATCACATGGAATAGTTTCCCAGCCTTAAAAGCCTCTGTGCCCCACCTCTTGATCTCTCCCTTCCCCTCTCTAAACCACTGGTCTCTTTCCTATCGCTATAGTTGCAGCTTTACCAAAATGTCAGATAGCTGGAATCATATTGCATGTGATTGGCTTCTTTCACTTAGTAATACGCATTTAGGATTTCTTAATATCTTTCTGTGCCTCAACGGCTCATTTTTAAAATCTCTGAATAATATTCTGTTGTATGGATGTACCATTATTTGTATATTTATTCCTCTATTGAAGGGCATTTTGGTTGCTTCCAGTTTCTAGTGATTGTGAATAAAGCTGCTATAACATTTGTGTACAGGTATTTGTATGGACATATTAAGTTTAGCTCTGTAAGAAACTGTCAGATCTTTTCCCAAAGTGGCTGTACCCTTTTGTCTTCCTATCAGCAATTACCGAGGGTTCTTGTTGCTTCACATACTCACCAGCATACGGCATTGCTAGTTTTTTGGATTTTAACAATTTTGATAGGTATGTAATGGTATCTCCTTGCTGTTTTAACTTGCAGCTTACTAATGTGAAAGACTGTTGAACACCTTTTCATATGCTTATTTGCCATCTACAGATTTTATCAAAATCTCTGTTCAAATCTTTTGACCATTTTTTAATTGGTTGATTTCTTATTGTTGAGTTTGAGGTGTTCTTTCTATATTTTGCTTTTTTTCAAAATTTAAATTTAAATATTTTTCTAGGGCCAGACCCAAGGCATGTGCAAGTTCCCAGGCTAGGAATTGAATCGTAGCTGTGGCTGCCAGCCTACACCACAGCCACAGCAATGCAAGATCCAAGTCATGTCTGCAATCTACACCACAGCTCATGGCAATGCCATATCCTTAACCCACTGAGTGGCGCCAGAGATCAAACTTGCATCCTCATGGGAACTAGTCTGGTTTGTTGCCTCTGAGGCACAATGGGAACTCTCTTTTCTTTTTTTAATATCTTGGATGTAAGTCCTTTATCAAACATACATTTTGTGAATATATTCTTCCAGTCTGTGGTTTGTCATTTCATTAATTAAGAGTATATTTTGAAAATCAGAAGTTTTTTTTTTAAATTTTAATAAAAAACTAATTTTTTTTCTTTTCTTGAGGTAGTATGCTTTTGGTGTTGTGTCTAAAAGCTCATCTCTATGCCCAAGTTCATCTATATTTTCTATGTTATCTTTTAGGAGTTATACAGTTTTGCACTTTGATCTATGATCCATTTTGAGTTCAATTTTTGTGACAGGTTTAAAGTCTATGTCTAGATTTTTCTTCTGCATATTGATATCCAATTATTCCAAAAACATTTATTGAAAAGATTATCTTTTCTCTACTAAATTGTCTTTTGAAATTATACCTGACTTCTTTGATATTCTGTTCTCCCCCCATCTCCTACCTCTTTTTTAAAATTAAAAAAAAAATTTATAGTTCAATTTGGGAAGTTTACATTGACCTGTATTCAGTCCAATCAAAAGCATTCTTCATATACATTACAGTGTTTTTGATTTCTAGTGTTTCCTCTAGCTCCTGTCTTAGAGATTCCATCTCTGCTTTCACTATCTATCTGTTCCCGTATGCTGTATACCTTTTCCTTTCTAGTTCTTAGCACCTTAGCCATAGTTATTTTAAAAACCCAATCTGATAATCCTCAAAATGCATGCATATTTGAGTTTGATTCTATTTCTTTTATTTCTTTCATTGTCTCAAGCTTTTTTTTTTTTTTTTCCTGCCTTCTGGCACCTTGTGATATTTTATTGAAAGCCAAACCCAATGTATTGGGTAAGAGAAACTGAGATAGTTTCTTAGTGTAAGTTTTATGTTAATCTGACTAGCAGTTGGGCTATATACAATGTTTGCTGAAGCTATAGATGTCAGAAGCGTCAGTTTCTTCTAGTTCCCTTGTGTTTTTGCTTTTGTTTGCTTTTCTTTTTTCTTTATATTTTTTCAGTCCCTTTTCCCAAGATGGAAGGGAACTTTAATTTTTACCATGAATACCTGGTAGAGCTTCTGCAGGTGAAAATCTATGAAAGTGTATGGACCTCTCTAAAGACTGGACCGCGAGGATTTTAACCCTCAAACTTCAGGATCCGGAATTCATCAAAATTGCCACATGCATATTCCTACCAGTTAGTGGTTTCAGGGGCGTCTGATCTTGGTTATTCTCTGTATCCATCTGCTTCTCCAGATTCAAGGTGATGGTCCATCTTGTAATCCTAGTTATAGAATTGGATCAAATAAAAATAATTTTTTCAGCTTATTTTTCTTGTTGTAAGAACAGGAGTTTTGACTCCAAGCTTTACCTGTAGAAGCTGAAACCAGAAGGACTCCCTAGAGTCATTTATTCTTCCCTCAAGCCCATCTTCTGCCTTTCAACCTAACTCATTCAGTTACTCAGTATTTACGGTGCTGCTGTTACAGGGACAGTCACTTGCTGTCCTGTGATTCAACAGTGAGGAAGTCAGGCAAAGGTCTGCATGTGCATGGAAACTAAGTTCTAGCTGACAATGACTAAAGAAAGAAAAAGTAAACAGTCTCTTCAGATAGTAATAGGAACCAGATAGGAGGAACCAGAAATACTTTCGGTAGAGTGATCTAAGAAGTAATTTAGATTCTGTACTTAACTGAGAACTAAAAATCAGAAATAAAAACCCTGTTAGCAATGGGATGCTTTATAGGAAGAGACTTCAAGCAAGAATGAATCTTTAAACATTTTTTATCCTGTGCTCTCAGGATGAAAAATGTTTAAATATTTTTTAAAAACACAGAAAACACCATATGCCTGAACTATATCGAGTAGAGTGAGGTCGGCCATGACCTATCTGGGGAGAGGACAGACGGGGTAGAAATTAGGTCAAGGCTTGCAGATTGAGGCACTACTCTAAATTTTAATCTAAGTCCTTTGAAATGCCATTGGAGTAGACTGACATTTAATAATCTATGTTTCTTTTCATGTCTGCGGACAACAGATATTTTAAAGTATGGATGTGAGGAGAATAACAAAGAGATAATTGTGGCAGTTGAGGTGAGAGATAACGGTGGCCTGGATCTGGGATGTCGCCATGGTAAATGAGATGGTAGATGGAGAGGGTTAATCTGTCACATCCTTGAAGAGAGAAGATCCAGAACCCAGCTTTTGAAGGAGTGGAGGTGAGGGAGGGTATAGAGGATTAAGACAAACTTGAAGGTTTCTGTTGGGGGTTATTAAATATTGGTCAGATTCTGGGATCCTGGAATTTACTTTCAAGGAAGAAACAAAAGGATCTGGTGAGGAACTGAATGTGTATGAAGGGCGTCTGACACATAGAAGAGGGAAATTACTGGAATCAAGATGCTATCACCTGAGGTTTGGCAAGTCATGTGCGACTTCTCCCATCTTCTTTTTAAAATGAAAATGTTGATAACAATTTGCCAATTTCTTTATCCTCTGCACTTGGAAACCCGGACAGCACGAAATATAGTCAGAGTGGAGAATGAGACTGATTTGGCAAGGAGACTCCCCTCTATTTAAAACTTAAAACAATCACATCTGTGCTGGAGCTGGGAAACGTTTTGGGAGCGTTTTGAGCAGTAAGAGTTCACGGCTTATAGAGCAGAGCTCTTTCTGTAGGAACTCTGGCTTGCCGACTGAGGAGAAGACAACAACTCTGTAGGCATCCTAGAGAAATTCAGAATCATTTATCTGTAA
The DNA here is from genome assembly GCA_004024745.2 of Catagonus wagneri. Lineage (NCBI taxonomy): Eukaryota > Metazoa > Chordata > Mammalia > Artiodactyla > Tayassuidae > Catagonus > Catagonus wagneri. Next base: position 29,595,917 of record PVHT020000230.1, on the reverse strand, counting down.
ATCTGAGTGCCGCTGTTTTCTGCCAAAATGTCAAATAATAAAATATTAAGATGCTTTCCACATTAATATATTTAAGGATACTAAACATATATAAAAATATAGATTCTAGAAAGTGACCTTTGATTACACGGTAATCTAACTCATAATCTGTCTTTCATGAAACTACAGAAACTTCTCTGTTCTTACAACATTATATTGAAAATAGCAGTGTATATGTCTGCGGCCCACCACAAAAGTGGTTGTTAAGTGTCTGGAGAAGCAGCCCATGGTCTTGAGTATTCAGTGTACGTTTTGAATCTAATGGCTGATATACATGCTTACACACATAATCACACAATTAAGTGCATGCTTTGCTTGATGGGCCATTATCAGGTCTGGAAGGAATTCTGACGAGATCATCTGAAATAGTGCAGGATGAGGCTGCTGTGTTTCAATCTAATCCACGCTCAGCTAAAATACTACTTGTGGGGGTAGCAGAGTTTGCATCTGTGCTTAAGAAACCTAGCTTTGGGCCAGGGTTCAGCTTCTCTAGGGTAGAACTATTATGGCTTTAGCTTTCCTTTAGCCCCCGGTCCTAGAGAAGGGCTTGGTGAAGTCTCTGAGGCCTGCTAGAAGAAGAAGAAATGCAATACATTGAAGAAAACTTGGCCTAAGATGATGACTTCTCACTTAATAGCAAAAAGCTACGGTTGAATCCCTCATATAGCACAGACTATAAAGTCCTACTCTGCTCAGTCTTCCTCCTTTGTAATCCTGAAAGGATCTGGCTCTACATTTAGATATTCTTAGTGACAGGATATTCAAATTTGAGGGTATTTGCTATCCAAAGAACTGTTACCACAGCATGCATAATTTGAACCATGCTTTGTGTAATATAATGGGGAAAATAGGCAAAGAACAAACTAGCACCTCTGGAGTGAAATAAGTGCTGACTAGGAGCCTGTTAGATTCTTGGGGAGCTCAGGAGAGATGATTAATTCTCAGTAGGGAATCAAAGTGCAGTTCCATTGAGTCTGTTTGCCTTACTCCCAGGGTCAGACTCTTACCACTGCCTCTGGTGTCAGTAGGGCGAGGATAAGCTGAGGCTACTGTAACAAACAATCCCTGTCTCAGTGGCTTAAAGTAAAGCTCTCCCCAGTTCGCAGCAGATGAACTCTGCTGTAGGCTGGACAGCCGTGAGCTGTCTTCTGATGGTGACTCAAAAATCAGTCTGCTTTATCTAGCCCTTTGATGTATTACTCTCAAAGGCACCCAGGCTTATTGCCTTAAGGGAAGGCAAAGAATTTGGGAGAATCATATGCAGAAAGGTCATAATATTTTATAGCACAGAATCAGTCAAGTGTTCTCATCAAGGTGAAGGGAAGCTGGAAGCGGCTGCCGTGGGCTCAGGCACAGAAAACTGACCCAGGACGGGATGAACCCACAGCACTGTCCTTGCCACATTTCTTTCATCATTTTTCCAGACTTACCACACCTCTGAGATCCCTTGTACGTCCAGGGCTTACAGTGCTTTTTCCCACTCAGCACTGAGAATTCTCAGAAGATGCTTTTGGTGGGTTATCTCGTTCCCTGAAAAGCGTCACACCTTTTAAGACATCTGTTCCAAGTCTATTCTCTTAAAACCCTCTCTTGCCCACTTGGAAAAGCTGGTCCTTCCCTTACTGGTGGCTCTCCAGTGCCTTATACACAGTCCAATAGACCATGTAACATATAGTATTTTCATTACTTCTTTCTGTCTCCTGTGTCTTTCCTACCAGTTTGTGCGTTTGTGGGTGGGTTGGTAGAGAAGACTCTTTTTTGTTCTATCCTGCTTAGCTGTTTTCTCTGATTTTTTTTTTATTCTGCACATGCAGAGTATCTCAATAATGCCTAATCAAGGATTGTTTGGTAAACTGAATTTTTATCTGAAACTTAAAGAATGAGGACTTTTTTTTTTTTTTGGCCACACCAGCAGAATGTTGAAGTTCCTGGGCCTGGGACTGAACCCACGCCACAGCAGTGACCTGAGCCCCAGCAGTGACAGTGCTGGATCTTTAACCTGGCCAGGCTACCAGGGAACTCTAAACACGCTTTAATTTTTAAAAAATCTATTCATCTTCTTCTTTTGGAAGAGTTCACCTAGGTCATAATTACCATCACCCCATACATATTCGAAGTGCCTAATCCTCTACAGAACAAGAAAACATTTATGGTCATTTTTCCACTTGACCAATATCTCACACTAACAGTTATTAATGGGAGTGAGATAGAGAAACTCAATTAGGATAAGGAGATGGTATCTCCAGCTAGAGAAACATCAAGAATAACTAAATTGGGGGAAACTTTTGTTCTCATGTCTAAGTTATAAAGAGCTCCACTCAATATATTTTTTCTATTCTTAACTTGAGAAATTACACTTAATTTCAATACCTAATTTAGTTTCATTTCAAATTTTCATTAAAATGCTGCAGATTCACTTCCTCTATTCATGCAAATAGTAAGTCTGGACCCAAAATTATCCCTACCAGCACGTACTTGCTGCCAGACATTCTTTTCAACTATTTAAACAGATATTTTATAACAAATCATTTAATAGAAATATATGATTTTGTAGGCAGAACATAGTGTTTCATTAAAATAAATTAGAAAAGTTTAGACCTGAGTTCACACCAGGGTAATTGCTTTGTCATTACCTTGCCTATAGTTCTTTCATTTCCAATTGTATATTGACTGCTTAATTCTCTGTTCCATTTTCTTTGAGGAAATTTATAATGGTCCATAAAACAGACTTCGCCTCTCTTTTACATGTGTGTTCTATATATTTCACTTGAATATCATACCAGAACCATTTTGAAAGCGAAAAAGAGTGCTCTTAAAAATTATATAAGGATAAAAGGCATACATAGAAATGTTCCAAGCATGTTGAGGCGACAGCGGTCCAAGCCTGCTACTCTGGACTTTGTATTTTTTTTTTTGTCTTTTTGCCTTTTATCTGGAGCCACACCCGCGGATATGGAGGTTCCCAGGCTAGGGGTCTAACAGGAGCTGTAGCTGCTGGCTTTCACCACAGCCACAGCAATGCGGGATCTGAGCCACGTCTGCAACTTACACTATAGCTCACGGCAACACCGGATCCTTAACCCACTGAGAAAGGCCAGGGATCGAACCCGCAACCTCATGGTTCTTGGTCAGATTCGTTAACCACTGAGCCATGAAGGGAACTCCTGGGACTTTGTATTTTTGTTTGTACGTTTATCTTCTTATTGTTTCTCTAAGTCAAGCGTACAGATCAACCATTATAGTGAGAACCCTATCATGTAGAGTGTGCAGTCAAAGACCATTTGCTGCCTCTTTATTTACTTTTTTGGCGGTGAGGGGAGGTTTTTTTTTTTTTTTTTTCCCAGCTCAATTCAAGCCAAGAAACTCTGGTTAAAGGTATACCTAAAAAAGCATTAATAAGAGGGTGATTGCAGGGTTCCAAAAAACAGTTAATGTAAGAAGGTGTCATGGACTCAAGCTTGTGAAGTCAGGTTATCTCCTAAAGAACTGTGGCGTGAAATAAAATGAACTACTGCACTGGATGTTACAGAATCCTTAGAAACTGACAACTTTACCCAAATTTGAAAGCCAAGACCCTTTGCCTCTATGACTCAACCCTTGAACACTCAAGATAACCTGAACCGTGGTTCACTCTCGAGCCCCTTCCAGCACCACGTGGAATCCGCACAAAACACGCAGATAGGAGGAGACATGGGCTCAAAACACAACCCAGCCACTTTCTCTCTAGCTATGGGTAGACAATGGACTTCATTTCTTTTCCTTTCCCCTGACAGTCTCACCCCATTCACCTTATAGATATAGAGTGGGAATTCCTAGTAAGAATTCCTACTCTAACCTGTAAAATAAAACTAATAATCGTTCTCATTCTTTGAGTGCTTACTAAAAGTCTGTTCTGTGCTAAGAACTTTGCACAGGCTAACTCATTCAGTCCTTAGTACAATGCAGTGAAATAGGTAGTATTGATTTTTAGATTTATGAGGGAACTCATTCTCAAAAAGTGAATCTAGATTTTCCAAATCTACATAGAAAAGAAATGGTCGAAGCAGAAGTCCATGTTCTGGCTGTGGATGGGAGAGAATTTAACAATCAAAAAGGTATTATTGGGAACTATATCTAGTCACTTATGATAGAGCATGATGGAGGATAATGTGATGAAAAAGAAAGTGTGTGTGTGTGTGTGTGTGTGTGTGGGACTGGGTCTCTTTGCTGTACTATAGAAAACTGACAGAACGCTGTAAACCAGTTATAATGGAAAAAATAAAAATCATTTAAAAATAAAATCTCATGTCTTGACAGAAAAAAAGGCATTGCATGGATTATTATCAAAGTGACTGTGTTGTTATATTTATCGTTGTTCCCACGGATCTGATGATCTTGCTGCTTTCACAACTAACAAATGTCTGGGACAGCGATTTCCCTTAGATGTTGCTTGCAAATAAATGTAACTGTTTCATTACCATTAGAGTGGCATTCTCTGTGTTAAATTACAATTCGATACACAGAAGCTCAGAGTTTGTGATACACCTGAGGTCTCAGACTTTGTAAGTGATGGGGGTGCATGAAAACCCATCTTGAGTTTCTTCACTTTAGCAACATGCTCAATACATAAGAGGCACTTCTTAAATCCTAAATTTTCCATTTGCCGATTTAAAAGAGGTTGGACTCAGCCTGATACCTATACTTTCAATGTCCATAAATAAAGACAAACATTTGGGGATGCAGAAGTGTACATATTCTTTCAAGAGTTGAAAAAGTATGACAGAAACAAAGTGGCGACACAGAGAAGCCCTGTTAATGTACATTTAGGTCCTATCTATCACCGAGTAGGTGATACTGTTGCAGCGAACTAGGATAAGTCTAGTTCTTAAACCACTGAATCAGACACGTATAGACAGGCCCGTAACGAAAAGCATCATGGCCAAGGGGCAGCGTGGGGATGACAGGTGCTCTGTCAGTGACCCTCTGCCCACCTAACACTGCTTCTCTTGTTCTCTACATGTTCTTAACAACCCAGGGCTCCTCCCCCTAGGAAGGCAGGGTAAAGACTGTAGGTAGCTGGAAAGGACAAAAGGTTTGTCTTTCTTGTGTCTCGATGTCTTACATACATGAGAGGCAAACGTTTCTTATGATACCTGCAGGTTCGTCCTTAACTTACTATAAGGAAAATAAAGTTCTATGGCAGAGTTCCCGTCGTGGCTCAGTGGTTAACGAATCCAACTAGGAACCATGAGGTTGCGGGTTCGATCCCTGGCCTTGCTCAGTGGGTTAACAATCTGGTGTTGCCGTGAGCTGTGGTGTAGGTTGCAGACACGGCTCGGATTCCGCGTTGCTGTGGCTGTGGTGTAGGCCGGCAGCTAGAGCTCCTCTTAGACCCCTAGCCTGGGAACCTCCATATACCGCAAGTACAGCCCTAGGAAAAGACAAAAAGACTAAACAAACAAACAAACAAACAAACAAACAAAAAGTTCTGTGGCATTTCCCTGTATAATTTATCATCGTCTTTCAGCTTGTGCTTCTGTGGCCCTATTTCTGGACACGTTAGCCTCGCCCTTGCTCTATCAGTAGCTACCCGGCATGTCCTATGATAACTCAGTTCGTCTCTTCCTATTCATCACGTGCACTGATGCCAGGACAGGACCGGACATATTTCCTGCTTTATCTCCAGGGCTGAACACAGTGTGCTGAAGTGAAACAATTCATTTCTCTGTGTCTCCTGATAACTCACCTTCTGGAATTATCTCCATCCCCCATAAATGCTTGACATTGCTGCAGATTCCTTTTATTGATACTTAAGGTAATCATGCCTATCAGGGATCATCTAGAGAAGCAGAACCAATGCAGCACATACACACACACACACACACACACACACACACACACACACACACACACTTATTTCCTAGTGGGATTTGGATTTGTGCACTTGTGGAGCTGGTTAAAAGTCTCTGCAGGCATTTTTCCTGCAGCTTGGAGTTCACAGGCACACAGGCTGGGAGGAAATATGAAGAGCAGGCTAGGACTCCGTGAGCATAAACGGGACCCCACATGGACTAGTTAAGAGCTCTGCCTGAGAGCAGAGGTCTAGCAGATTCAGAATTGGCAGAGGAAGCCAGCCTTCTTCATGATTCTGATAACACTGAGCTGCTGTCACCTTCTTCAAGTGCTCAACTTCAGAGCACTCTAAGAGCGGAACCCAGATGAAAATCTGGGCTTTCCTGTCTGATTTCAAAGCTGGTATTTCCAGAGCCCATAACACACCACTTTAGAAATGACCACACGACATCACTGCAGCTTTTTACCTTCTGCAGCTCTTATGCCACACAGATCCTCTCAACAAATCATTAGAGCCAATCTGACCTTTCAATGAAAAATTTATCCCATTTGTCCCAAGTCTTCCGATTTAGGACATTTATTTAAAATGAAATTTCCTCATATCTAGGCTCGGTGCAGAGTTTTCTCTGTCCTTGAGTTGATGCACTCTGGGAGAAATCATTTAACCTAATCCTAACCTCGGCAATTTTCAATTCCTAACTGTAGAGTCCCTTTCATGTAATTGTCTTATCTTGGCATCATGCCTTTCTCAAATATGACTTCAGCATCCATGTTCCTAGTTTTTTGTCTGGCAAGTACCTCATTGTTTTATCAATCTGATATTTAATATAACATTCTTGGTTTGCAAACAAAGTATAAAGTTCTTCGTAAGCATTTCCTCCATACCTTCCATTGTACCCTGTTGTTTCCCTCACCACCTGCCAGATCACATGATATTCAAAACACCAGCAGACATATGCTCTTTTGAGATCTCACAGGTGAGATGTGAGAACTAAGAAGACATTTCTGTCTGCACTGGGACTTTAAAGGTAAGCTCTGAAAACTGTGTCACTGCTGATATCTTCAACCTTCAGGCAAGAGACCAGGGAACTTCAACAAGGGAAAGCAAAAGCGGCCTCAATCTTATTAACCTTATGCTTCCACACCCCCAGAACAGCCTCCTGGCCTGGCTTCCACGGAGGCCCCAGCAGCTTTGGCAGGCAAGGGAAAATCTTTAACGAAGGATGAATTGTGGCACTGCCTTCCCAGATTTTAGCTGTCCAGACTGGGTTAAGCCTGTCCTGGTTTCTGAGCAGCTGTTGTAAGTGGACAGGGCTCTGGGATACAGTCCAGGGTGGGGACCACTTTGTGAGGTCTGTCCAGTGGGACATCCTAGTGTGGTATGGATGAGGACTTCCCAAATTTTGATCCATGCACAATCTTTATGACGCTACTTTAATTACACTTTTTCTTATTTATTTGCATCTTAGTTAAATAGTTTTATTTAAAAAATTAAACTTGATATTGCCACTATAATTGGAAAATCAGCATGATCTGCCACGAAGGACTTAACTGCAATATCATGATAAATAAAGAACTTTTTTATGTAAGACATTTTTGATACAGTTGAAATAATACCAACCATGTTTGCAACTGTTCTTTTTTAACTGGATGAGATAGAATTCATATACCCACAATTCCAAAATATAAATAGCTTAGAACACATCACTCTTATTCTTACAAAAAAAAACCTCCAAAACCTGAAAACGTGATACTGAACAACTTTTCTTGGATTTATCAGAAAATGGAAGTTGCCAACAAAATGCCATTCTACAATCTGCAGAGACATGTCAGTCCAGAGTCACAGTCAAGAACTACTTACTGGAGGCAGAGGCTGCCGGAGCCATAAGCTGTGAGAAACACTACAATGGAAATTTAAAAACAAAATTGCTGGAGGCTGAGTTTTGCCTAGTGTGAGAATGAAAAACTCTTGGGAGCTGTGTTTGGTTGGACACCACCCTTTTATGTGTTTTAGCAGCAGGAACCCTGCCAGGCTGTCATAGTGAAGATGCCAGAAAGATTCCCTGTGACTCTAGGCAGAGGAGGGGAACACTCACTTTTGTAAAAAAAAAAAAAAAAAAAAAAAAAATACACCCAGTGTGTTCTCCATAACAAATGCCTGTTCTCCAGGGTAAAAGACCTTCCCAGGACCTTTTCCCACAAGGACAAAGAGCATTCCCCTTACTCCACCCCTCTCTAGATTTCCTGTCTCATGCAAGGGAGGGGTGGGGGTGGGGGACTAGGAAGCACGTGGAAGGGTCACAGCACGTGGACACAGGTTTGCTAAAACAAAAGTTTAATCAAAACATGCTGGAGCACTTCCGGCTAACAGCAGAAAGAGGGGCACGGCTCTCTCAGGAGGAATACTAAGGGAAATCCACCATCAACAAGGAAGACAGGGAGTTCCCTTCATGGCTCAGTGGTTAACGAATCCGACTAGGAACCATGAGGTTGTGGGTTCGATCCCTGGCCTCGCTCAGTGGGTTAAGGATCCGGCGTTGCCGTGAGCTGTGGGGTAGGTCGCAGACGCAGCTCGGATCCCGCGTTGCTGTGGCTGTGGCTGTGGCGAAGGCCGGCAGCTACAGCTCCTGTTAGACCCCTAGCCTGGGAACCTCCATATGCCGCGGGTGCGGCCCTACATAAAGGCAAAAAGACAAAAAAAAAAAAAAAAAAAAAGCAAGGAAGACAAAAATGCGAACACTAGAAGAATCTGATGCCTCTGACACTTCAATTACAACAAAAATTAAGTCCAGCCCAACCCCTGGCCAGAATAACATAAAGCGTGTGCACTAGGAGCCTGTGCACTTCGGTTCCTAATATCCAAGGAAAGTGGATCAAACGAGATGATATAAAATGCTTGAGTAAAACCAGAGGAATTAGGCAGGGAAAAGCGAGGGGAAAAGAACACATTCAGTAAATATTAAACAGTTATACACATGGTAGAAATCAGCCCAACTCTACCAATAGTCATTTTAGTTTAAAATTATACCAGTAAAAACAGAGATTGTCAGAGTGACTCAAACAAAGAAAGAAGGACTCAAGTCTATTTTGTCTGTAAGAAACCCACTTTAAGTATAAACAGATCCATTAAAAGTAGAGAGATGAATCAAAATTTACCATACTAACACAAATCAAAGGAAATCTCTAAAAACTACAATGATCTCAAAACAGACTTCAGAACAAGGAAAGTGATAAAAAATAGAGATGTTATAACGTGATAATGGAGTCAGTTTTCCAAAAAGAAAAAACAATTTCATTAAGCATGGGGGCGGGGCATCTTTCCCACCCACCAGCACTGGGTAACACAGATTGCTCTGACTCACAGAACATTTTCACATACATAAAGTTATTTTGTAACCTCCTCTAAACATGTCTTAATAGAGGTTCAACGAGTTAAAACACCTGAGTCAAGTCTTCATGCTAGGATTTGTTTCCAAGTCCTCCTCTTCCTACTCCTGCAACTTGCATTCTTTACCCCATCCTTTCACAGCAGATGGACACGCCCCCATCTGCTCCTGTGTTCATACAACAGCAACATCATCATCATCATCATTATACCAGTTTGTACTTGGTCTTATCTCTCAGCCCACATTACTTGGAAGAAAACTGAATGAGCAATGTTTTTACGTGTTTTCTTTCCATGAAGTAGTAATAAAGTTGTATATTATGTTCTTTTTCCATAAGATATATTTCTTCAGTTAGTTTCTTCCAGGACTATAAGAAATATAGGAAGGTATAGCATTAAAGGAATCTGATATTTTTAAGGTCCCTTTCCTCTAAGGAAAAAATAAACCTCAGATGAATAAGCAGAACCAGACATAAAATTCCTGCAATCAAGCAGAAAAAAATGGAACTTGGGCTTCTTCATATTTTCAGAAGTTTTCATTTCCTTCTAAGAAATAGTGTTAATGTCTCACCATGTGACAGATAAATGTGATGAACATTATAATTATCAATGAGAACACGAAACCACTCGAGGTCTTTCAAATCAGAATAAATGGTAAATAATCTGCAGGGTATCACTTGGGATTCTAAGGAAAATTAGATAACTTACGCATTTGCAAAGTTAAGAGGAAAATACATCATCACACACTTGTCTGCGATTCCTTGTTCAGTGCCTGCAACATACCGGGAACTGTGCTAGTACAGAGGGGCTTGGAACAGTAGGCTTTAAAAAGCTTGGTTTTTAATACCCCATAAAGCACACCATCCCCCGACCTGGTTATTCACTGTCAGGCTGTGTGATGAAAAGGCAGGTCTGCACTTAGGTTCACGACAATAACTGGCCTTGACTTGACATCAAATTTAGTCAAAGCTCTTTGGCAACATTTGTTTCATTAAGTCTTTAAACAACCTGTCACAGGAAGACATTAGGATAAGAGTTTAAGTAACTTACTTCAAATCACAGAGCACAAAAGGATATTTTTTAGGCTGCTTGATTTGTTTTGTTGTTTTAAAACGTTGGAGCGAATCATCTTAAACATTGTGCTGCTCTAAAATAGACTAAAGTAATGCCTCTGACTGCCTCCTACAAACCACCAAGGCCAAAGCCGAACCCTGGCTCCACTGTTTCAGTCCAACTCTGTGTCTGCCCATCCACCAGGCCCCCTTTTGGACTGCCCTCCTCAACAGCTCGACGATGGGCTCTACGCCCAGCTGGCAAAGTGGCTAGTATCTTGAACCTCAAGTGGCATGTTACGTAGCTACACAAAGGGGAACCCAGCGATGGTAACTATGGGTGATCTAGTGTGATAGAATCAGTGGTCATAAGTGAGAGTAATACCTATTAGGCATTGATTATATCCGGGGCATCATGTATGATGTTTTATGTGCGTTACGTTGAAGCCTCACCTACAGCCCACAGCCCAAGCCAAGGGGCAGGTATGAGCATTTTAGCCAATTCAGACCATTTTTAGATCGATGTTCTTCCCACTTCTTCTGACACAGACTGGTGCGCTTCAATGCAATTCTGACACTAACTACCGAAAGTTAGCTTCAGATTCCACAGATTTAAGGGCATGATTCCCAATAAGACGGACTCAACTTGAAAAGCAAGCCACAAATGGGATCCCCAGGCCACTGGCATTTCTAGCCAGTTTGACATAAATCTAGGAGGCTCCTATAATGGCCCTCACACTCAATAATTCCTTAGAATGACTCCCATAATTCAGAAAAGCAATCATGTTGATTGCCTTATGATAAAGGAAACAAATCATAACTGGTCAAATGAAGACAGGCATAGGGCGAAGTCCGCCCAGTTCCCAAAGGCAGAACCTCTTGTGCTCACTCCTGGTGGAACCAGGGCACATTGTCATCTGGGCTCATCAGTTTCCATCAACCAGGAAATTCCACTGAGCCTCTACGTGCAGAGGCTTTATTGAGTTTCATTAAGCATGATTCATTGAATTGTTATACAATTTAACTCAGCCTCCATGGAGGCTGGACCAGCTCAAGTCCCCTACCTCTAATGACATGGTTAGCCTTTCTAGTGACAGCTCTCTGTGTCCCTTTGGCTCATATATAAGCAAATTCCTATTATTCAGGAAATTCCAAATGTTTAGTCTCCCTCCCAGATATCAGGGACAGGATCAATTAAAACAGATATATGTTATTCGCTCCAGCAGCCCAGCCCCCTTTAGAAAACTTAGTGTTTCCTGAGACCCTTATAATCACTTTGCAAGGAGGGCAGAGTCTATCTTGTTAATTCATGTAAAGAAGATGATTCTGATCATTTCCCTTCCGTTTGGACATTTCTTTCCAAGGAGCGGTGTGTGAGCAGTGAGGGTGGGAGACGGGTCAGAAAGGGGAAAGGAAGCTTTGCTCCCCAAAGCCATCAGGACTTGACCTAAGTCAACTCCCTGGGGCCCCCTTGTCTGCCCTAATCCTGGTAACCAGCCTGCAGCCTAGGGGTCTGGAAGTAGTACACGCAGAAAGCAGATCTCTAAAGGGTTATGGATACGCGTCCGTCAGCTTCTTTGGCAGATACCTTGGCTTGAATGACAGACAGGATACGTGAACATCTGATGCTGGTGATGGGCAAAGCCCTTGAACTCATTACCCTTGTGCACCTCAGATTCTGTTTCCTTGCACATGCTTTGAGCATTGCAAGTTACTCCTGCTACTAGATAATTCTACCAAGTGTTCACCATGTGGCAGTCACTGCTCTTAGCGTCTCATTAATTAATTTAATCCTCCCAACAATGCTATAAGGAAGGCTCTATGCCTATCTTCAGGTTATTCAATGGATTCACTGGGAAGTTTAGTATCTTTTCAAAGTTTGAACATGTAGTGAATGTTGGAGTGGGGACTAAAACGTGTCTGACTCTGTGGTTTTCTCCTGACCAAGAGATGGCCCTTGATCTGCGCCTATGATCGGATGGGCTCTGAGACCACGATCTGATGGCCTCTCTAGGTGTTCCTGTGCTGTACTCTAAATTAAACCTGACTGTGAGTTCCTCGAAGGCGGATGAGTGAGAATCTCACTTTACATGTGCTCATATTAATTCATACATTATTCATTCATTGGATATATATTGTTAGGTACTATTCTAGGCAGGAGGGATACAACGATGAACAAATACAGACACATTGTACACTATACAGTCGAAATGCTCACTGAATTTCCAGGAGGCCAGTGTAAGGCTGGGGCAGAGCTACGAAGACAGGCTGAGCAGGGCGAGGAGGAACGAAGCAAGGGGAAGGAAACAGATCATAAGGGGGATCTAGACTGTGATATGGAAACTTAGGGTTTCTTCCAACTATCATAAGCCGCTGAAGCTACTGGACAAGGATTTGGCAAGATCAAATCTCTCTAGTAAAGAATCATTCCAGACACCTTGCAGAATGAGAGGACACTGGAGCACGGGGAGCCCTTCGCTGGTTAATGCAGTGGTCCAGGAGGCAGACGACAGGAACCAGAACACTGAGGTTTTGATGAAAGTGATAAAAGGGCTTCACCTTGGCATATACACAGCTGAGAAGGAAATGGCAAGATTGGTTGATGATTTGGATATAGGATATAGGGATATAGGAGACAGACAGAAGTCAAGAAACTACTGTCCTGAGCAACTGAATGCCTGAATGATACCACATCACATCGATGGAAGTGTGAAGAATGGTACTGGACCATCCGGAGTCCAAGGCATAGGCGTCCTGGAAGGATAATAATGAAGTGGTTTCAGACACTGAAGAACTGATCTTAGCACTCAGTCACAAGTCACAAGCTCCTCGACCTTAGAAAATCAATGTGCTACGGCTGAGCCATGCGATATGAACCACAACCGTGAAGACAATGGGGCCTTCTTCACAGCATCCACGTGTAATTTCCTGGGAGTTACAAGACGATAATATCAATGTAACAGGGAAGGGAGTAAGGTTTGCTCCTGAGTCCATATCCTTTCTATGTAGGGAGAAAAAGGACACAATCATGAGCAAACGGTATAAAAGTGCCCACTGCAAACGCCTAAGGGTCACACTGGGCTCTGAGCTGGCATGATGCCTGGGAAGTGAGCTGTGCTTCCGTGTGGTCAAAAGGAATTGACTGGGGACGATGACTCTGTCTGAAGGACACCAAAGGAAGGCTGGCGAAATTAATTATTGAATAAAATAATGGAAATTGAAACTGAGACTGTCTCCTGGCTTCCCGGGGGGCGAATGGGCAGCCCTTCTGGACATTTTCTGTGAGATGCCCCATATGGGGTCTGCAGTGTTTCCATGTGAATTATCCATTCTTAGGCGCATGAGATATCTGGGCCCAACTCGGCAGAGTGAAGGAACGCGGGTGAAAACACTTTGCTGTAATAATAGCAACAGCCTTTTCTTAGCGAACAAGAGGATCATGCCAGAAACCGCTGAGCTTCATTATCTAAAAATTCTCTAGAGGACCCTGGAGACAGTTTTTATGCTTCCCAGCTTCCAGTAGATAATCTAAGGCGCAGAGAGACTAAGCGAATTTGCCCCGGGTCACAGGACCCCTGGCTGTGGAAGACCGGGGGTCTGACCCGCCCGTCTGGCGTCCCAGCCCTGCCTTCTCACTTCATCCAGCCACGTCCACCTTGCCCAAGTGCTGGATTTTATCATCACCCCGCGCGCCCCCCCCACCTCCCCGTCTGCCCCACCTTATCATCTCTCTCCTAATCATCCCTCTGGAAACCAAGCTGCTCGGCTTAATGAAACCCAGGCCACTGTGACAGGAGCCAAACCCAGAGGGGCCCTCGGGATGGGAAGAGGCCCAGACTGCCCCAGCAGAGGATGCGAAACCGGCCCTGCTCATTAATCATGTGGTGTCAGCGATTCCACAGCCGCACATGCTTCTCAGCCAAATGAATTCCAAACACAGTTATCTCCACCAAGAGCAATTAGAGGGTAGAGCATTTAATATTGGGGAAGCAAGTCAGTGTCGGGGCGAGCAGTCTGAGCGCCTCTGTTCCCCCTCTGCCCTTGGACGGGAAGGGAGGCCCGCCGCCCCGCAGAGCCCTCGGGAGGACACAGGCTGTATTTCTCCGGAGGTCCTGTGCTCTTCCTTCGCAGCTGGCCTGCCGCCAGGTACACTAATCTGATTTCCCAGGCAAACTAATCCCATTTCTCCCTCAGGTGCAAATTTCCAGTCTCTAATCACTCCCCTTTTTGCACCTTTAGTTAACAAGCTGCTGTGATCAGGCAATCAAACCTTTTAAGCCCACATTATTATTACATTTTTAAATATCTGACGAAAGAACTTATGAAGTGTCAGCACCCGTCCCCCTCTGCAAAGTCTGAGCTCTGTTAAGGCAGCAGGTGGGGAAACGACTTTGACTGGGGGGGGACACGAGCCTTTTTGTGAATTTTTTTTATAATTCTGATTTCGTGTCAGTTTCAGTCTTCCCTTCCAGTTCCAATAACTCACTCTCTAAATGGCACAGCATAAAAAATCCTGGTGTTTTGCTTAAGTCCCAGGAACAACAACTGTACCAATATTTTAGGAGCGCTTTGCAGTTTACAAAGCTTTCTCACCTTTATCTGCTCAAGGTCTGGCTGCTGCCTCTCCCTCCAGGCTCATCTCTGCATCCCCCACCTCGCTCTCTGTGCCTCAGCCCAGCTCCAGGGTCCTTCTTTCAGGTCCTTGAATGAGCCACCCCCCTCCACCACAGGACTGCACCACCCCTGCCTCAGGGAGTGTGTCCTCTGCTCCCCCACTTTTCTCCCCATCCCCTTCTTCAGGCACTTCCTCCTCACTCCAAATTTCAGTTTAAATTTCACTTCCCCCCGGGAAGTCTTTCCGGACTCCATTCCAAGTCAGGAGCCTTTGCTCCCTGTGATTTCTCGAGCTGGAGGTTTCCTGCCAAAGCAATCGACTCAGCGGAGCTCACCCGCACTGTAGTTATTAGCCCATACGCTTAGCGCAGTGGTTTCATTAACGCCCAGTGCCCTGCTTGATCCTCACCTCTGGAGAAGGTGCCTTGCTGGTTCTTTATACCATTTTATTCCCAGTGAATAGCACAGTGTTCTGCACATTGCAGCTGCTCGCTATTTACGACTGAAAACACTTACTCTTGTTTTACAGGAAACCCATGATGTGCATGTGCAGATACAGAAACTAAGGCTCTGAAAGGTAACATAACTCACAAAAAAGCTGTTAGTGGGTACTCGATAGTGTCAACAAACACACATCCTAGTTTTCTAATTTCCATACCATCACTGTACCACAGGCCCAGACACACAGCCCACCCCTCCAGTGTAAGGATGGAGGGTGAGGAAAGGTCTAGTAATCTAGCCCCATATCTGAAGAGGAACGGCAGAAACCCAGCCTGCGTTGCGCCCTCTGTGCACTGGATGTTTATGGGAAAATGCTTGATGAGCATCTCTTAGCTGCAACGTTCTGGAACACAAATCGGATGTGCCAGGCAGTAAGCGGTTGTCTCTAGGCAGCAAATCCAGCCCCTTCTCCTTCGCTTTGTGGTGCCGGACCAAGACACGGCCAACACGACTTCTGTGGTGAAAACTGACTGCATTTATCATCTGGCGATCGGGAGTGCTGGAGGAACGCCGGGAGGCTGCAGGAAGCACGGCTGTATCGCTTCCCGTTTACTGCCTAGTTCTGCTTTTGCCTCCTGTGTTTATGAGTTTCACTGAAGCCATGGTTCTTGGCCCAGAAATAAGCGGTTTATTCCAGTGTGCAGTGCTTCCGACACTCACAGGACCAGCCTCACTTCCTGCCCCTGGAGACGTGGGTCCCGAGCTGGGGCTCCCCCGGCCCCCACGAAGTTCAGTCCCAGCCCCGCAGGAGTCTCTGCCCTTCCTCGGTGTCAGCCACTCCAGCCTTCTCTCCAACCTGCCGTTGTCTTTCCAGGTCTTCAAAACCTGGCCAGCAATTATTATATTACCTTTTCTCTTTTAAAATAACCGGCATGTTTTCTGTCTACCAACTAGACCCTGACTGATAATACAGACATGAATAAAATCCATCACCTATGGAAGAGTATATGACAACCTATGGAAGAGTATATGACAAAGAATGTGTATATGTAGATATATGTGTACATACATGAATCAAGCATGTATGTACATGTGTGTCAAATTGAACCACTTTTCTGTACAGTAGAAACTGGCATAACATTATAAATCAACTATACTTTAATAAAAAAACTTTTAAAATGCACATTTAAAATATAATTAAGAGAATAAATAATGTGAACCTCTAGTGGTTTCTAGGTTAAAAATAATAAAAAATAAAATAAAATCTACCACATAACGTTCTTGTGACAATTAAATAATACCTGGAAAAAATATTTCCTAACTTATAAAGGGTAATATAGTTGTTAATTTTTATCTTGTTTAATAAGATCTAGCCATTGCTTATGACCCCACCCCCACCGCCAGAGAGAAGAAATACAACTGTTTTGGAATGCTACTGGGAGGCACAGTTTGTCCCAGCATAAAAAGAAAAACTAATGGATATAGTTATTTCATAAATCAGGATGATTCATTATGAAGTCATGATTTTTCCATCAGTGAAGAAATTCAAGTTAAGCCTGGTTATAACTTCTATTTATATTGTACGAGAATCTATACATATTTATATATGTGTGTCTAATTCAATTGACATTTTAAAAAATACATATTGTGTGTGCATTATCTTGCAATACACTTAAAATAGTGACTATAGCACGCTCTATGCCATAAGCAGCTTACATTTTAGGGGTTGAGACAGGACCAAATGTTGGTGACACACAGTGACACTGGTTAAGGGACACGTGGAGAGGGAATACACGTTGTTATGAGACCACGTAGAAGAGGCAACTAACCCAAGAGATGTGCAGAGACTGCCCAACAGGAGCCTCACATTCAGGGAGCTCAGGATGAATGAGAAAGGGTGGGTGTGGGTGGTTTGGGGGGGAGGTGGGTGGAGCCAAGAGAGGAAATGAGTGGAGAGAGAGGAGTCTGAATGAGAACTGGAGAACGACTCTGGTCTGGACTCCGTGTGTTTATTTTCCTCTTGCTGGTGAGCATGGCTGGGTTCCAGATGCCTTGCGGCTAAGCTTGCCCAGGCTGTGAGGACAAGAATCACGTGGGCATTGAAGGTGGATCTGCACTTGGGTAGAAAAAGAGCATTTTCTCTTTCTGTTTCATCTTTTTCCTCTTACTACAGGAACTAGGAAAGAATTATCTAATCAGATAGTCTAAGGCATAAAAAATTGTCTGATATAGTCCCAATCTGGGGGGAAAAAAAGGTTTCTATAATTATTACAAAACTATAAATGAGGGAACTGAAGTTTGTGGCGGCTTTCCGGATTGCCTTAGGTTAGACAGACGTGAAGGATAGCAGCCCTCCAATCCTTTCACAATTCCGCTCTGCTGGAATTATGTGCTTGGTTTTGAAAACATTTTTAATTATTTTGTAAAGCTTTCAAACTTTCAATTCAATGCAGAGTCTTAGTGTTTCTTATCTTGTTTCTGTTACTATGAATTCATTTTATTTCCTATTGTACTGAAGAGCCCAAGGGAATTTCAGATTCAGGAAAAGCGGCTTGGCTATCACTTGCACTAATCACCAGCAACACATCTAGACTGTTAAAAAGAAAATGAAACAATCACATTTCAGGAACCCCTTGCAGTGTGGCAGGCTTTTGCGGCTAAGGCTGGGAGGAAGCTTTTTAAGCAGCAGAATAAGGTGCCTGAAGGGATACATGAGACATAGTCCAGACATTTCTGGAACAACAGAAATGCCAAATATTACATTTTCAGCATATTTAGCTGTCCAAGTAAATATGTACTCAACTGACCTTCAACCCATCCTTTGGACAGTCTCCATCTCTGAATCCTACCTGTTTTTCATCCTTTCCCCCTTTGATGATTAATTTAAGAGTGACAATGATCTGAAAAGTGATAACTACTCACCTAGGTGTGTGGTGGGTCAGAGCAAACCACACCAGACAACAATTTCACCCATTTAGGTGATCTAGGTATCGTTTGCTATTTTCAAACATCTTAAAATGTATCCGCTGGAGACAAACAGATAATTACATTTTTGATCATCGCTTTCTGAGGGTTAAATAACAGATTGCTGTCAACATCGTGCACATTCATTGTCATGGTGAAATGTTCCAATGGACAGGTGGAGATCACGGGGGATCCTGAGCTGGTCATACGCACGTGTAAAGGCACTTGGAGGGTGTGTGGTTCTCGTGTAAGGACCAGACTCCAGCCACAGGCAGGGACTGGCCTGCAAGGGGGGAAATTGTGATGTTAGAACAGAGTGAAAGATTTAGAAATAGGTGATGACAAGCTGGAAAGCCGAGTACTTTAAATGGGGCGTGGAAGTACTCAAGTGTTATCAGTAACATCGAATGCTCTTTCTTGGAACGGAACACCTTAAAAATCCTCATGTCTTTCACCAGGACTTATCTTAGAAATTGGGGCTGGACTGTGTCTCAGGGCAGGATCATGTAGTTCCACCTCCGATGAGAAAAAATATGCAGACACAGGAAGCCAAGAAATGAACAGACATGCTCTAAATGTGGATCGAAGGTGAGGTTAAATGGGGAGATAATTACTGTTCAGTAAGGAAAGTTCCAATAAATAAATTCAGTCAAATTTATGACATACACAGATATAAACACATGCATATATAGATATGCATACAGAACATATGCACACCAACATGCCCACAACTATTTGCGTATACATATACGTACTCACATATAAAAATGCACGTATATACCTAGTCACACGTACGCACATGTACATACATATGCACATATACACAGATATACTCATGTCCCTAGGAACATGCATGCATGCACCCACCGATACTCATATCTTTAAGTTAAAGAGGGTTTGCCAAATCAAATAATTTCTGACTAACTCCCTAGAGTTTACAAGTGTTCTCAGAACCATTATCTCATTTACACAGACAAGGTGGATTAGCTCCCTGGGTGCTGAAGCCACCAAATCCCCTTTCACAGGGAGTAGAGTACCTGGTGTGAGGCAGCCAAGCAGACCAGTGCCAGGGCACTTTCCATTACAAGGTTCAAGCAGTCAGAGTAATTGTCAGGGGTGATCAGGGAACAAAACCGGGCACCAGACAAAGAAGGTGATCATTCCAGAAAAGCAGAGATGTCCCTTGCCCAAGGGATACTATCTGGAAATAGAGGTCATGAGAGAAGCAAACAACAGGAGAAAGGAACAGGCCAAAAGGCAGACGGAGGAAAGATGACTCATGCCCTGTTCTGTCCTGAACTGGGGTCCTGAAGGCCCCCCACCACCCTAACAGGTCAGTCGATGCCACAAAATGTGTGTGTGAGCCGATGTGAATCAAAGGCCCGGGGTCGGGGAGGTACTGTGTTTCTCATTATATGTGTTTATCATAAGCAGGAATGAGGCTTGATTCCTTCAGCTTCATGTTGGAGTCAGCTTTAAGAGTCAAAAGCAACAAATGCAATTACAAATACCTCTAAATTTAAGCCAATTGCTGTTGAGAATTTGAGGCTCAAGAAACGCTGCTTTCAATGAAAAGCGGTGGAGGGCCTTAGTTTTAAGTCAGGCTAAATTACGGGAGGGTGTTCTCGCTGAGGCCGTAGGAAGAGGAAGATGCATAGCGCTTAGAAACAGCCATAGCTCATTAACAACTGAAACTTATATTACTGGTAAAATGCACACTGTACATCATCAGACTGAAATAAATACTCTTCTTAGGTGCCAGGCTGGATAAATCATTTATCGGGAAAAATGAGTCATTTTGGAGAAGAAGGCGTCACCTCTCAGCAGACACCTCTACTTCATCAGCCGGAGGCAGTAACAGAAAGACACAAGCTGAGAGGGGCAGCCAGTGCGAGGGAAGCCAGTTAAAAAATGTACCATTTTTAACAACCAAGGGAACTCAGTTCTAGAAAGTTCAGGTGATCTACCTTAGGTAACCCTTAAGGTTAGCAGCATATATCAGGCTGGAGTCAAATTATTCTAAGTCTTAGCCACCTGCTTCCCACAGTGAGTGTGAGGAAAGGAGAACAGCTTTGCATCTGTTTTTTTTTTTTTTTTTTAAATCAGGGTCATTAACTTAGTTAAGTCTTACAAAACTTAATAGTAGAAAACATCCCCATCAGTCATTTAAACATCGATCAAGCTTTACTGGAGAGTGAAACACAATAATGGTCGAATATGTACCCTGTGAGAGGTTGAGTTACTTTTACTGGTGATAAATCTCCTACTTTTCCCCCAACTACTCCCCTTCAGGGTCCAAGCCACGGACATTTTTGACATTTTCTATCTTCACATGTCTTTTGCACCCATGCTTCACCGGCCATCTGAACACCAGGAAGTTCATCTCTCAGAGACTTTGTCTTCTTCTCAATAAAAAGGAGTTTCTTTCCTACCTTCTTTAAAAGATTGTAAACAGCAAACAAGATGATGAGAAAACACATGGGAGTTTTCAGCTGCAAGTATCTTTAGCTTTAAAAACTTTCTCTGATGCATATATACTACAAATAGATTGAAGCCAAGAGACTGGGTGAAAGAGGATTGTGTTCCACTACTGAATTTAAGTTAGAAATGATGGTGACCCAGTTGCTGGCACGCAAAGAAATAAGTCAATGAAAGACATAGGTATCGTGTTAGAGAAACTTGTGACCTAGTGGACATTTGAATTTAAAAATAGTGAGAACTTAAAGATGATCTCTAGACTTCTTGGTTAGATCAGAGAAAGAGAACAAGTTAGAGGAAAAAAGTTGAGGTCAATTTTAAACATTTTTGGCTTCTGTGCTATAAGACCACTCAGTCCAAATATCCAGGAAGCTGAAAGGATGTGTGGGGGCCTTTTGCTTCCAAGCTAGTGATAAGAGATAACAGCCTACGGAGGATGGATGACAACAGAAACTGTTGGAGTCCTGATGATTTAGGGGTGTCTACTTTGCTCCTCAGATGTTCTTAAACATCTCCCGTCCATAGGAGTGGTTCCCAGAAGGCCTGCGTGTAGGGTGAACCCCTGGGCCTGGCCAGGACTGAATCGTGACAGGTGAGCAAGGTGGGCAGCTGACCCACCCACGCTGCACGAGTCTCTTCCCCTGAGAGTGACAAGCAGATCCAGAGGGAAATCAGACTCCCAGTGGGGCTGGACGTGTAATGAAGATTAAACTAAAGAACCGTGAATGACGATTTCTTCTGTATGAACGTCAGTCTGTGAATGAGGATAAATTGTATGTAAAAAGAGAAACAGAGAAAAGAAATGGAGGAGAACGATACAGGATTAGGCTTCCAACATGTATCTAATTCCTGGTTCCAGGTCCTTCCTCGGCACTAGCTGACTTTCTGTCTTGATTTCTGTCTTGAACGATGAATTCTCCTAAGTCTGCCCTCGGCCTCATCATTGGTCCTTCCCTCCCCTCCCCTGCCCCTGCCTTCCCCTGCCCCTTGCCTTCCCTTTACTTTTTTCATTCAGGAAGCTGAAGGGTCTCACATTCCTTTGCAACCAGAGAAAGAATGAAAATGATCACCCAGAAGGTGTGTGTCTGGAGACGGGGAAGTGTGGGAGTCCCGAGGGCACGCCAATATCAAGGGCCAAGTAGAGACAAAAGATGCTGCCAAGAAGACTGGACAGAAGTCAGCAGAGTCCCAGAAAACAATACTGAGTTATATACTTAACAATGTGCTAACAGGGGGTATCTTAAGTGTTCTTACCACAAAATCACCATTTCTATAATAACATCAGGAGCTGGATATGTTTATGGCATTGACAGTGGCGATGGTTTCGTGGGTGTTTTCTTACCTCCAAACACATCAAGCCATATCCATTAAATATACACAGCTTTTTACATGTCAAAAAAAAAAAAAGGAAGGGAAGGGGATAGGTGAGTTAGAAGAAAACCAAGAGGAGAGGGAGATCTTCAACTCTGTCACCTGCTGAAAAGGCCAATAAGTGCATCCCTACCTGCCCCATCTCTCACCATGCCAATTTCCTCAGTGAGACTTTAGTCAAAATGTCTCAGTTAAAGCAGTAAATGTACTCAAAATAAAGAAAATAATTATGCAGGAGAAAACCAAATACCACAGAACGGGTCTGTGGAGCCACTGACCTGCGAGAGGACGCCCGGACACTTGTTGGCTTTTGTTTTGCTTCGTTTACTGTTTGGTACTTGTTGTTAAAGATTATTAAATCCAGTAGAGCCAAGTCAGGTGAGGCATATTAAAATAAGAATGTCGCATCAGTACAAGCAACATAAAGAGTCCAGAAAAAGTTATTTCTAACAAAAGGTGGAGGATATCTTCCCATAAGTGCAGTTAAATGTCTTGAAGTTACTGGATAATAATAATAAAAAGAAAACTGGACAAATAAAAAAAGGAACATCTTTCAAGGCTGTGTGAACAGATGTCATAAAAATCAGAGAGGATAAACATTTCTTGGCAATCTGTGTTATTCTAGAGTCTTGAGTGCTGGAACATAAGTCGTGTGAAAGGAGACTAAGCAGATACTTGGGGTTTCCTGCAGGGACTTGATTAGTGGGCCACAACGCCTGGGACTTATTCTTGAGGCAGAATGGAGAAGAGCAGTTTCCTCCCTCAACGTGGACCCGAAGTGCTTCTTAGTGTCTGAGTTTGCATTCATCCTTTGGCAGCCAAATCATGATGTATTATTCCCGGGAGTCTTGTCCTTTAAATAGAACTATGTTCTGTCTGTGGGGTCCTCAGGCACGGAACAAGACCAGACCCCCTCAATGGCACTTCTCTATGTTTCCTGAGCACCTGCCCTGGGGCCCGCACTGTGCCGGGCTTTAGGGATTTAGAGCTGAATATGAAAATGAGTGTCACCCCATGTAGTCTCACAGAGAAGGCAGCCATGGTCACAAATAAACCCATCGAGTGTTTGCCACCTGTGAAGGAAGCTTGTCAGTCACCTTCCCAGGGAGAAGGAGAAAGAAGAATGCTGGGAGAATCTGAACAGGACAGCAACTGTGGCTGCTTGAATGATGAGCCCCTTACCAGGTTAGAGCTGGAGAGGAAAGCGTCTTAATGGATCGAGTGCCAGAATCATATACATCTTAAGTCAAGGAGAATGCTCATTTGGAGGTTAGACAGGAGGCACAGCGACTCCCATGGATGTGCTGTCTTGAGATCTCCTTTGATGCCCAGATCTGGCTCTGCCTCTGAGTCTCCAGTTCTCTAAAAGATAACGTTCCTCTGAGTTTGGCATCTGGCAGGCCCTTATTACTACATCTTTATAATTAGGTGCCAGGAAAAATTGTAGGTAGATGTCTTCCTTCCTGATAATCAGAATTATTTAGCTCACTGTGTCTTACTCTTTGCCATGGTAACCAGGGAGTCTAGAGACTAAATTGGTGCTGGAATAGTCCTTTTGGTTAGCGTATTTCATTGTTCCAGCTTCCTACGGTTCTGATTTCTGTTTATACTTGCTTTATTTGTATTGTATATCACAGGAGAGCATGCCAGCTCTTCTTCCTGTCCCCACCACTCTCTCTTTCTCTCTCTGTCTCTGCCTCTCCCTGACGCCTACACTCAGGATGCCTTATTAAAACCAATAGAATTTAATAGAAGTGACTGAAACAAGCTATTCCACACACACCTCTGAATACTCACTAAACAAAGATGGATCATATACTAGGTTCCTAAGTTACGGCACTGTATCAGGACCAGAGGTACAATGACTAATGAGGAAAGTTACTTACTAGCTCAACATGTACAGCTGACCAGACCAGTGAAGACGTAACAGGAACGAGGACAAAGGGAGGTATGAAATGCTGCAGAAGAACACGAGACGGGGAAAGGAACTGGCCATTTTCAAGACTAAGAGTTTGTGATTGTGCTGGTTATACTAGAACTGCTCTTTCATACAAAGTCCACCTAAGCCAATTAGGTAAATACTAATAACTTTGTTTTACATATAACAACACTTCAGAGTTCAGACAGAAACTAATTGTGTGTGTGTGTGTGTGTGTGTGTGTGTGTGTGTGTGTGTGTGATAGAGAGAGAAGTAACATTCCAATTTAAGTTTTTTGACTCAAGTTATGATTTATTGTACTCGTATCTTTGTAGTCGAAAAGACTCTGAGGAGGAAGAGATCACCAATTTTTTTTCTGGACAGAATGTGGGCTTTAGACTTCAGCCACTGGCTTATTGAGAGTCTTTGACCTTAGCCAACTTATGCAAAGTTTTATTCATGATTTTCTTTTGTCCTCCCCGGAAGAAATGACCAGAGGTTTGTTGGGAGGATGAATGCAAAATGTTGAGTATTGTATTTCATGCATAAAAAGTACTCAGTAAATAATCCCTTAAACAGTAATTTATAGAAAAAAGTAAACTCAGTGAGCAAAGGAAGATAAGTTACAAGAAAAAAATAATACTGGAAGAACTGAAAGAAATACATGGCAACTGTCCTACAAACAGTTCAAGAAGAGACACCAAAAATTGAGGATTTGATGTGTATTCAAAATAGGTTCTGTCATTCTTGTTTCCAAGTTAAACTAAATAATAAGTCAAATTTATGGGCAAGAGAAGAGAGGTTATTTGGCAAATATTAGGGCAGAGATTTGATTTTAGGAATAGGTTGATTTATAGGGAGATTGACCTTTTTAAACTATCTTCCTTTCCGTACTCCCTGACTCTAATCTTTCCAGCCATTAATTTTTTGGCTCCAGACTGAAAGAGGAACCACCTTTTGAAATCATAAGTTATTCCAATACCTTTGTTAGAAACATCATTGGTTACCACCAAAGAGCCCAAACATTTTATCATTCATCCAAGACCATTCAAAATGTGGGATCAATGTATATTTTTATTGGACATGGAAGGTCTTTTATTTTTTTGTTATTATTATTATTATCAAAGTACAGTTGATTTACAATGTTTCATCAAGTTCTGTTGTACAACAAGGTGACCCAATCATACACCTTTCCCTGTGCTGTACAGTAGGATCCTATTGCCCACCCAGACACCCCCAAAATATATATAACAGTTTGCATCCCCAGAAACCCCCAAAATGCCCATTGCTCCCCTTTCTCCCTACCCTGGAACCCCAAGTCTGCTCTTCTTGGCCATGCTTTGTTTCTGTTGTTTGCTTGTTTGTTATTTTGAGATAGGATCATCTGTTCCACATTTTAGATTTCATAAATAAGTGACATCATATGGTATTTGTCTATCTTTTGGCTTACCTCACTTAGTAGGAGAGTCTCTAGCTCCATTCATGCTGCTGCAAATGGCATTATTTTGTCTTTTTTATGGCTGAGTAATATTCCATTGCATATGTGTAACACATCTTATTAATCCATTCACCTGTCAATGGACATTTAGGTTGTTTCCATTTCTTGGGTATTTTTTCAATCTTGTTTTATCACACTTTTTCCCATGGACCATGACCACCAGACATCCAGAAGTTAACTGGCGTTTTCTGAATTTCAGGCATGTGCATCAAGGCTGTCATACATACAGTAGGCAGGTAACAGATGACCAGTAAATGAGAACACGTTCTTGTACTTTGAAACACTTGACATTGGCCAATGCTGTCCCCTAGATATCAGCGGTGTGTCCTACTCTCTGCTGTCATCACTCCTCTGTGCAGACTTGCCTGGGGCACCCAGCACAAGAGGCAGTTTGGGCTGTGAGGAAGGGCTGCAGACTCCACTTCTGGGTGTGCTGCAGGGCCTTCTCCCCTGGATCAGTGCGATACACATGCTAATTCATGGCATGCCCTTATCTCCTATTGGCTACCACAGACTTCTAACACCTTTTTTTTTTTTTTCAGCCATCCTATGGCATATGGAGTTTCTAGGCGAAGGATCAGATCAGAGCTGCAGCCGCAATCTATGCTGCAGCTGTGGAAATTACAGATCCTTTATCCCACTGTATCTGTCTAGAGATTGAACCTGAGACCTGGCACTGCAGAGATGCACCTAATCCCTTTGATCCACAGCAGGAAATCTATAGTCTTCTAATACATTTTTTAAGCATAAATAAAAATGCTTACTTTCATTCATAACCAAGAAATGTATTTTAGAATAGAGACACTATTTTCCTCTTAATTAGCCAAAAAGTTTAAATAGTAATATAACAATTATTTTTTGTATTAAAGCATAGTTGATTTACACTGTTCCTTCAATTTTTGCTGTATAGCAAAGTGCCCAGCCACTCATACATATTTTTAATGCACATTTTCTATTGTAATACCAGGCTAACTTAAAAGAATAACACCAAGAATTGTTGAGTTAAATTAAAATAGAGAATTTATGATTTGAACTAGAAAGCAATGTAAAACGTATTTCAGTCCAATCCTTTCCTCCTCCAGCATATGAAAAGAAGAAAAAATGAAAGAAAACAAAAGCTTAAATAAAGCAAAACAAAACTGAGTCCTTGAGAGATTAAATAACTTTTGCCAAGATTATTATGTTTTATAAACAAAGTTTTGACTCAAAACAGTTTCTTCAATGATTCTCCACAGCACAACTGGGACCTATGCTCTGACAATTCAGGTTTAACTGAAGGTTGGCAACAATGTCTTCAGCACTGGCTTCTCTCCCTTTTTCCCACCTCTCAAGTCTGTGGTCCTCTCCCACCTCCTGACTCTCAAAGCCCACACTGGCTCTGCTTGTCTTTAAAAACAGAACAATAAACAGGAGAATTCCTATGTGTGACTGAACCACTTTGTTGTATAGGAAAAGTCAACACAACACCGTGGATCAACTATACTTCAACAACATCTTTTAAAAAAGGAGAATTTAACATGCCTAATATATATAGGCTAGTCATGATCCAAAGACTTTCATGTATGGTAGGCTCTGTCTGCTGGTTGGTTGGCTGGCTGGTTTTGTAAGTAAAAGGAGTGTCTGAGAGGGCTTATTTCCTCCATGTGGCAGGTTCAGCAAGGTTGTATAACCATCCAGTGACAGAGACACAATGGCTACTGAAATAGTCTAGGTCTCAAAGCATCTCGGGACTTTGACTTCACTCATTCACACCTCATTCACTCAACAAATATCCTTAGAGACCTCCCTAAAATGTGCACAAGAGTATTCATTTGTTCTGAGGATGTTGAAATGGAGTAAGAGACGGGGAGACACACAGAGACTCAACCGTAAGGTGTCCTGGGAAGATGCAATGGAGGTTGTCATAGGGAGTGCCAACCAGCAAGTGGAAGAGACTGGTGTCAAGGCATTGGCATTCATTGTCCCCCCCCGCCAAATCCTTGATCCTCACAAGGCCCTGCTGCTCTCCAAAGTCCCTCAGTCTGGCCCTGTCATCCACGGGATGGTTAAGCTGTGAGAATCAATACTTCAAAGGTTGAGTTTAAAAAGTTAGGGTTGGTAGATGGAAACTATTACATTTAGACTGGATAAGCAATGAGGTCCTGCTGTATACACACGGGGAACCATATCCAATCTCTTGGGACAGACCATGATGGAAGATAATATGAGAAAAAGAATGCATTTATATTTATGTATGACTGGGTCACTGTGCTGTAGAGCAGACACTGACTCAACACTGTAAATCAACTATACCCTAATAAAAAGTTTTTTTAAAAAGCACTTATAAAATCATTTCTGAAAAAAAAGGCTGTCTGCTTTCATAGCAGATAGTTTTCAGCTGACACCTGCCTCCTATGTGTTTCCTTTATGTCTTCCCAGACAATAGCGGTGCATTTGTAAATTACTACTCTTCTAATAACAAATCATAACAGGATATTCTTCTCTCTCAGGAATATCGGCTTCTTTCACAATGTTCAATGCCACACATCAGGGATTTAATCTGTGTCCTTCTCAGAGCATGTCAAATGCAACTAAATTATAATGTCCTCAGAACACAGTGTATTGGATTTCAAGATAAAGCAGATTACGGTAAATATTAATCTTTTCAAATTGATAGAATGAAATATTAAACTATCTCAAACAAGAATTTTAATGTGGAAATTAAATCTTTGTTAATATTTCTAGCATTCGAGCATAG
Source organism: Catagonus wagneri (assembly GCA_004024745.2). Taxonomy (NCBI): domain Eukaryota; kingdom Metazoa; phylum Chordata; class Mammalia; order Artiodactyla; family Tayassuidae; genus Catagonus; species Catagonus wagneri. Next base: position 29,567,588 of record PVHT020000230.1, on the reverse strand, counting down.
AGAAGCCAGGTGACAGGGTGATTATTCAAAGGTTACAGCTTATCTCATCGAGTTGCTGATACGTTAAATTGTTAGTCTTTTCTTCAGAATTATGTAGAAAGAGCATTTCTCCAAGTGGAACAAGAAAAGCCAATTGATCAACTGAGATGGATGACACTAGTTTATGAGTCCTCCTGTTTTTATTTTTTTCAAATGGGGTTCTCACCATCTTTGATCTGTGATGCTTGCAAATTTGTAATTGCTCCATTTATGACTTTAGAAAAAAAGGAGGTTACTAATTAAATTAATGCTACCTGTCAGCAGTTCATCATGATCACCACAGTTTCTAATGTAAAAATGTAACTTCAAGTATGCATAGGCATAGAAAACTCAAGTGGGAACAGTGACACAGGTCATATACATGTCCAGAAAAATCAGGGTACATGCTATGGTATCATGCAAAATATCAAGGGATTAGATGGGGAAAAATAACCACCGGATCACGAGATTAATGTCCTTGCTCTGCCACCTCCATGCTATGCCAGCCTTAGAGAAGTCAGTGTCATATGAAATGAGGACAAAGATACTGTCTGATCTACCTCACTGGGTTGTTATAAAAATCAGATAATATACCATGAAAGATTGCATCAGCTAAAAAAATAATAAAATCTAGGAGAATATCAGATACCAGATATTCTTTGTGGAAGACTGCTTACAAATCAAAATGTCTGTGGGGATTTTTTTAGATGGGCTATTTTTAAAAATTTTGTTTTCTGACTGCAAGCTTACGTGTTTTATCACCAGAAGAGTAACGGAACATTTCATTCAGTTTTTTCTATTTAAAATTCAGAGTCATCTTTTCAAAGTGAGTCCATTTTTTACACAAATGCACTTGCATTGGTTTTAATTAAAATTAGGTCTTGTATTTGTCTCTGCACTGAGTGAATAATTATTTTTAATTAAAAAATCAAGAAATGCAATGTATTTTAAATGTGTGCTGCCTCTCCCAGATTTGGCTAGTATGTCGATGTTTAATTAACGCAGATAATAATTTTAGTAGACCCTAAACAACTTATTAAAGGAAATAATTATTTAGAGTGTGCTTGCTTTGTACCAGGCTTGCCTCTGTTTTTCGTGCTTTATGGAGGCTCAGAATTGAATACCAGGAAGTACCTGCCCACAGAAAGTTCAGTAACAGACTTGATTCATATTTCTTATATTTCTGGTAAAATATATGCATGAAGTTTTTAAAAATAAAATGACATTAAAAAGGAAATAGAGAGATGAGGAATTGTCAGAAATGAGAATAATTAAATGGATGCATATAAATGTGTATGTATGTGTATATGTATGTTTGCGTGTTTTGACATCTGTGTAGGGATAACCTGTAACGCTAGAGGTAAATAAAAAGATACATACTTCCCTCAGTCTCTGACCCTAACCTAAGGCACAGAATTCATTCAAGAGCAAACAGGGAGCTTCCTGTCCGTTGCTCAGTCTCTGCCACTTGAGAGCCCACCTTCTCCACTTGTCTGAAGGATTCATTTCTTGTTAAGTGACTGTTTTACACTAGAAAGGAGAGGAGCAGGGCCATGTAGATTAGTGACTCTGCATTGCTTTTCCGCCCATGGTTGGGATGGGTGTGGTCCCTAAAGGAAAAACCTAGTAGGTGAGAACTGGAGAAGAATAACTCCAGGTCTTTCTGTATTCCGTCAGCTCATACTGACGAGAAGGAGAGACTGAGGTTGGAGGTCCATGCACAGTGGTCCTGGAGGAATACCTGACAAGCACGGGTGATCTGGCAAAGGCCAAGGCTCGGGCCGCTCTGTTCCATCGGTATCCAAGAAAACTACAACTGAAGGGAAGGACGATAAATAAATGGACTAGAAATCGCCTTATTTTCTTGTCGTGACCAGTACATCAATCAATCCTATAAACAGGAGCTTCAAAATATGCCCTAAATACTCCTAGCCAACCCTAGGAGGTGGCTACAATCATCTCTCTTGTTTATATCCTAATGTTTGCTCTAAACTTGCTGCTTGTTAACCTGAAATGAATACTGAGACTGCAAGAGAGCAAAGAGTTTCATTTGAGGTCTTAAGAACTGCAATTTGGGGGACACTGATTTGGGTAAAATTGATGTCCCGGGGAAAAGAAAGAGTCGGGGACTTATAAAGGCAAAGCCAAGAGGCTGTACTCTGACACTAGAAAGGAAATATCTGCCCTTAAGGGACAGCTGTCCTAAGTTGTTTCAGGGTATAGATCTGATAAGTAGATAGACCATCACGAGTTATCTAAGAATAAAAGCCAGTAAGTATCCTGAGCCTTCTGCAGATGTTCTGGATGCCTTCACAGCAAGCGGTCATACAGGCAGATTCCACCAAGGCTGAGACTGCACATAAACCACAATTCCTCAGCAGCCTCCCACTCCGCTTCCAAGAGCTCTCTTACCAGTACTTTCCATTTTTATTTTTTTTTTCACATTTCCCCCTTTTGATAGATACCTTTCTTTGGAAAGCACTGGTGTTCAATCATTTGGTTATCTGGCACTGGCACAGACTTCCTCCATGCTGAAAGGCTCATTCCCAGAGAGCCGTGTCCCACAGAGGAAGGAAAGACGTCCCTCATGCTGCCAATCCCATTTTTTCCTACTGAAATGTTTAGTGGTTATGCTTTTATTATTGTGATCAGTACCTGAAATAATTTTGATTTATTTTTATTTTCCCTAAGACAGAGGTACACAGAGATTCATAGCTATTATGTTCTCCTTTTTTCTTCCATTCAATTACTCATTGACAAAAAGAGCTAAAATAAATGTTTTAACTCTAATAACAGTAGTTCTAAGAAATACAGATTTCTTCTCTATATTTGGTCAGTCCATCTGCTGACAGGATAGTTAATGTCACCTGGAAAATATACACAGCACAGATGATAGCAGCGGCATGCCCAAGTGCATCAGGAGGGTAAGCTCTAGAATGAAGTTCAAAACCAGAGATTCAATCCCCCAGGCCCTAAGTTTCTTGCTGGGGGAGGGTAAGAATGAGGTGGGCAGTGGATCTTAAGCAAAAGTTTATCATCTTTAGACTAAATGAATAAAATTTTGCAAGAAAAACAAGATAGCCTGAAAATAATTCTCCAAAGAAGATATGCAGATGGCAAATAAACACATGAAAAGATGTTCAACATCGCTCCTCATTAGAGAAATGCTAATCAAAACCACTATGAGGTACCACCTTACACCGGCCAGAATGGCCATCATTAAAAAGTCTACAAACAATAAGTGCTGGAGAGGGTGTGGAGAAAAAGGATCCCTATTACACTGTTGGTGGGAATGCAAATTGGTGCAACCACTGTGGAAAACAGTATGGGATTCCTTAGAAAACTCAAAGTAGAATTACCATTTGATCCAGCAATCCCACTCCTGGGAATCTATCCAGCAGAAATCATGACTCGAAAAGACACATGCACTCCAGTGTTCATTGCAGCACTCTATGCAATAGTCAGGTCATGGAAACAACTTAAATGCCCATCA
>PVHT020000230.1:29552292-29563977 GCA_004024745.2 Catagonus wagneri | reverse complement strand
GGGAAGATATGGTACATACACACAATGGAATATTACTCAGCCATTAAAAGGAACGAATTACCAACATTTATAGCAACATGGATGGACCTAGAAATTATCATGCGAAGTGAAACCAGTCAGACAATTAGACAGCAACACCCAATGCTACCGCTTACATGTGGAAACTAAAAAGACACAATGAACTTCTTTGCAGAACAGAGAATGACTCACAGACTTTGGAAAACACTGGTTTTTCAAATAAGACAGTCTAGGGGGTGGGGGATGCACTGTGGGTTTGGGATACAAAATCTGTAAAATTGACTTGTGATGATTTATGTACACCTATAATTGAAATAAAATCCATTAAGAAAAAAAAAAAGAATCTAGTTTTATTACTTGGTTTTTCTGGAGTTCATCACCAAACTTAGTTAATGTATATTATGTTGCTGTTTCATGAAAATACTTTGAAACTGCAGAAGGTGAAAGTAAGGAAGTTGGAAATGGGAAAATAGTCCAAAGGCATTCAACTTAATTTTCTTTTGAAGTCTCTATATAGCTTCTAGAATTTACTTTCTTCTGCAGTATATCTTCTGCTGTTTTTAGGAGCAATACATTCGTGCAGATTTTCTCCCCAATTGTTTGGTCTTAATCAAACTCAGTCCTTTAATGTTTCAGTACTGAGCCTTCAAATTTGTCACTGACAGGCTTCCTAACACGAGTTCAGCAAGAGGATTTCAGCCATACTTCAGAGTGACTTGATTCAGAATTGCAGGAAGCTTTCTCCTGAGAATACTTGAGTAGTAGACGAGAATGCTGATGTCAGTAATAACAACAGCTTCCTTTTGTTGAAATATTACAATGTGCCAAAACTGTAGTAATAAAAATTTATGTTTCTTTTTATTCTTCAAAACAGCCCTTGGAGATATGCAGCCTTCCTATTTTTTCATTTCTTTTTTTTTTTTTTTTTTTTTTTTGCCTTTTCTAGGGCCGCACCCGCGGCATATGGAGGTTGCCAGGCTAGGAGTCTAATCAGAGCTGTAGCCAGCGGCCTACGCCGCAGCCACTGCAACGCCAGATCCAAGCCGCATCTGTGACCTGCACCACAGCTCATGGCAACACCGGATTGTTAACCTACTAAGCAAGGCCAGGGACTGAACCCACAACCTCATGGCTCCTAATTGGATTTGTTAACCAATGAGCCACGACGGGAACTCCCTTTCCTACTTTTTCAGATCAAAATATATTGGTTTAGGCAAATCACTACTTTATGTAACCAAACACTGATAGAGTAAGATTTGACCCAAGGCTGGTCTGAGAGCTAAGCTTTCTATTACTACTGCTGCTGTTGCTGCTGCTACTGCTGACAACTCTAGTAACAGACCAGAGAAAGCAGAGAGGAGAAGAGAAGGGTGGGGGGGGGAAGGGAGGAGTTGAGGGTGAGGAAGAGGAAAGAAAAATTGTCATCAGTCTAAAGTCTTCCTCATTTACAGCCCTCCGTCTGCGGATGCTCAAGTCCTTTCATGGTGGTGTTCAGATTGGTTGGTTGGCTCCTCAAATATGGAACCCAAGCGTACAGAGGGTGGACTGCATTTTCCTACTGAATCTTTTGCGTTCACTGAGATAGGCAAGACTTGACAGGTGTTGGCCACTACAGGGGGTGGACAGGGAGGACATAGGTAAGACAATACTCTCAAGAATACTGTCAGTCTAGTCAGGGCAACACGGAGAGTTACTGAATGCCAAAACCGCTGGAGGAGGGTGGGTCCAGAAAGACTGAGTGTGTGTGTACGTCGGGTTGTGGAGAGTGAAAACCATCCTACTCAGCTAAGCTGGCTTCCCATACCTGTTATGGATCACCCTAAAAGAGTGCCAAGTGGTTGAATCAGGTCCCAGTGCAGGTGTCAATGTGGATAGAAATACTCAAGAGGGCTACCTGATTAGACAGATGATCAAGTTTGTTTAAAGAACTAGAAAGATGCCAGACTGAGAGTGCTGTACATTGAATGAGCATTTATATATTCAACACTGAACTCTGCACAATGGCGCCATGCTGGGGCAATGCCTAACAAACAATAAACTCCGGAAAAGATTTAATATCCCTACCTCTGTGCCAAGTATCTTGCATACAAAGGGACAAATCAATACACGTGGGCAAATGGGGGAAAACGTGATCACAATTCCCAGAGACAAACAAGTCATTCAGCACAGAAACGTTTGAAGTCAAGAAATGGCTTCTAATACAAATTGCCCCTCCCTTAGCAATCTTGAGCTTGGGTTGCACAGACTGTCGGCAGAAAAAGAAACAGGAAGAAATATCAGGGGCTGTGAGCCAAGTACTGCCACCTCTGGACCATCGGCTCTTCAATAAGGCATGGAACAAACTGGGGAAACACATGGGCTTGTTTTGGAATGAACAGATTCCTCTCGCATTGCTTGGACAAAGAACGGTGGAAGGGAATCTGGAGTGCTCCCAGTGAGGGGACCTGGCTCCAGTTCTAGCACCAACCAGCTCTCTGACCTTGAACCTCTCAAATTATACACACTCCTATTCTTCCCTGAGGAAACCACACAGAATAAAATTAACATCACGAACTTAAAACACTGATACTGCTTAGAGCTCACTGTCTTCAATCTGAATGGAAAACCTACCAAAGAAAACAAAGGAAATGAATATTTGCAGAGTTCCCTCCATCAGCTCCATAGGTATGCTGGAGTGTGGGAACCTTTTGGTGTTTAATCCTCAAAATACAATGAGAGGTATGTTTTTGCCTGCATCTTGCAGAAAAGGGGCCAGAAGCTCAGGTCACTTATAAATACGTCTTCTTGGTTAGAACCATCAGATTCCAAATCAGATCTCACAGAAACTAAAAACCCGCAGAATTGGTCTATATACTTGAAAGGCACAGTGCTAAGGGCTGGCAGGGGGATCCTCAAAATGGTGAAATTTGTAGAGAAAAAAAGGAACCATGAAGAAAGCACTACACTCAGAGTCAGAGATATGGTTTTGAACCCAGATGTCATTCACTAAAAAAAAAAAAAGGAAAAAGAAAAAGAAAAAAAAATTGAGTAATTTATACTTCTCTGAAACTATAGTCTCATGAAAAAAATACAGACATAATAGAAGTTCTTCTATGTGGTGGGAATTCCACATCCAAAATTAATTATAAGGTTCTATAAAAGTGAAAATTGAAATGCGCAAATAGTAGTTACTTTTAATATAAAAATAAACATTGACATAATAATAAATCAATATTTTTATGTTCTTTTGGATTAATGATTGTGCTATAGTTAACATCTATTTTGAAGTCTTGTTTTCATTCTACTCAAGAGGAGATGGATAATCAAAATTTTAATTTTTTGAACTAAGATGTTAACATAAGGCCCAATGAACAACATATGCTAGTAAACATTTGTTGAATGTATGACAAACGCCAGGGGAAAAAAAAAAGGAAAAACTTGCCAGAGACCAGAGAGAGGCAAAAACCTAATTTTTTAAGGGATTCTCAAAGGTTTCGTGGAAGAAGGTCAACATTCAGTTACAGGTAGAAAGAAGACCAGCAAGCAAGGAAGGTTTGATGACATCTCGGTCACACTGGTTTCTGAGGACATCGTGATTCCTAGCTGAACAGGGCTTATTACGGAGTTCTTGGCTTAGCTCTGAGAGCACTGGAACCACTCCACATGTCTGGGCGTGTTGATCTGGATTACACGAGTTTTGTAAGCTTCAGCAAGAGATTTTTAATAGCAGGTAAATCATGAGAGGGCAGTTTCCAGCTGGGTGCAAAATGGGGACAGGTGTAACCTGGACTCTGCCCAAGTTAGTACCAGGCTTGAAGAAGGAAGCCAGAGAAAATTACAGAGAGAAGGCCACAGCTCATTCTTAGGGAATTTGCAAAGTCAAGAGGTCTACTGAATCTTGTCCTAATCAAACCTTTTCTCTCTACAAATAAGAAGCTTATAATAGCCTTAGTTAATTCAGACACTTTCCTTTCCCCTACTTATCCGTCCAACCATCTGTCCATTGGTGTGTGCACTGATTAATTCATTTATCAGCTGGGTATATCTTGAGCTTGCTGGGTTAAGCTCTGGAAATAAAACGATGGGGAAGAAACAGAGAAAGAAAAGAAGGAAGAAAGAAAGGAAGGAAGGAGGAAGGAAGGATATAAAAGGAGGGAGGGAGGATGGAAGGAAGGCGAAAAGAAGGAAAGAAGTTAAGAAAAGAAAGAAAGAATTGTGTAACTTCTTCCCAGTCCTCCGAAGTTGCTGCTTTTTCTGTGTTCGAGTAAATGTTTTGTAGATGTTGTCCAATTTAATTCTTAACAACAAACCTGAGTGGATGAAGCTTTTGAATTCAGATTGGGATTTATTGAAGCAGATCACTTTGAAATCTAATGATGTTCTTAAGGACAAACTAATCTTAATGGAGTGTTAAATACAACAAAAGTCTCTGTTTCTATTGCAATCTCTCTGTTCCAGTCTTAGTCCGCTTTTGCACACTGCACATAGATGCACACGTTAATCTTACTGTTTTAGGCAGCAGAGCAAGTGCAAGGACAATGCAAATACTAGTTCATTTGGAGACACCTTTGACACCCTACACTGTTGCTCCTAAATCACAGAAGGCTCTCCTTACTTCTCTTATTCAATCAATCAACATTTATAGATGATGACTTTATACCAGATTCTGCTGGGCCCCAAAGAGGTGGATAGAATGACTACACTTTGTGAAGTTATTTAAGACACACATATGCTACCTAATTCTAATGTATTAATTTATTAATCTTAGGTGTGCAAAGAACTGTGGCACCAAAGATGGTGTGAAGAAATATTTTTCGATTTTTCAGGTTTCTTCCAGATTCTAAATCTTGACTCTATCACATTTATTTAATACAACTCCTCTACTCTGAGCTTCGATTCTCAATTATTCTCAATTAATTGATTCTCAATTATTTTTCAACGGACTAGATGACCCCTTGAATAGTCCTACCTTGGAAAACTTCTGGGCCTAGCCTTCCGGGTCAGCCTCTTCTGGAGCCAATCTGACTGTATAATTTCTAGTCTCTCTCTCTCTCTCTCTCTCTCTCTCTCTCTCTCTCTCTCTCTCTCTCTCTCTCTCTCTCTCTCTCTCTCTCTCTCTCTCTCTCTCTCTCTCTCTCAGATTCTGAGCTGGGGAGGGCTTCAGAACTCAGAGTCACAGAATCTAAGAGAGACTAGAAATTTGACAGTCGGATTGGTCCAATTGTAAATAGTCTGGGTCCTTAGACTTCCAGAGATCTTAAAAATAGTAATTTGTATTACTTAAGATAATTTGAAAAACAATGATAACAGTAACAACTTTCTGACATACTGCTTTTTGCCAGCCACTATCACAAGCTCTTTACCTGTTTTTCTCACTTAAGCTTGACACCAACTTTATGAAAGAGATACTATCAAAACACTATTCATTTCATGAATGAAGCCAATGATGACAAAGACCTGTCAAAGGTCACACAGCCACAGAGCAAGAATTAAAAATGATTTCAGATCCCATAATTTAACTTTATGCTATTTGCCTTACCAAATTTATTCTGAACTAGTGACTCAAATGTATAATTACCATAGTTTTTGGAGTGAAATCAGATTGACATGGTTTAGTAGTACACCTGTTCACACAAAGCTGAAGCTGAAGTCACTGGCAGGAATACATATGTTTAGTTACATTCAGAGAAGAACATTATTCTGTTTTCTAAATGATAGGGCTTTTAAGAACCTGGTGGTAGAAACTTGAGAAGAAATGAGCATCTTCATTTTTTTGAGGTTAGAAACTGAAGCCTAAACGATTTATATAAACTGCCCAGATGCTCATGGAAATCCAGAACCCGGTCTGTTTTTCAGATTCCCATTCCACAGACTAAATTGATGATTATACCCTAAAACAGAATGGTAATGTTGATTTAAGGGAGACCTAATTAAAAAAAAATCAGTTAATTTGAGGGAAGGATCAGATTTTTAATTATGAAAGGTTTCATGAAAGGTATAGTTGAAACGGATTAAAATTCTGTAATCTTTTATCATACTTGAGGACTTGCAGAATTTCTAGTCTCAAGGAACATTCCTTTACTGGAGGAACTTGCCAGGATCCTTAGAAAATGGTCATTACTCCACAAAACCTCATTCTATGCACCTAATAAGTGAACCCAAAAATATATGAAACAAAACTGATAGAATTCAGGGGAGAGGGGTACACAGTCCAACACTAAGGGTTGAATATTTCAGTACTCTGATGTTCAATGGTAGATAGAAGAAATAGGCAAATGACTGACAAGGAAATAAAAGACATAGCAAGTCAGCTAAATGCTACTGGAGCATAGCACTTTGTGGGGTGCTACCAACTTTGGAGAAGTCTCTGCAAGGACCAGATTCTGGACTCCTATCTGTTCTTTCAGACTGAGAGAAGCCCCACCTGGTCCTTACTGGTGCCCAGGGCTGGGAGCACATCTCACTTGAAAGATTCAGTCCCTGTTCCATCCAGTAACCAGATCACCAGCATGGAGGGCGAAAGAGAGTCAACTTGGGGAGAAACTCATAGACACACAGATTAGCTGAGTTCCATGGAGTTCTACTGCTGAAGAAGATTACAAAACTGTGGTTTGGGTAAGAAAACAGAGGGAGTTGCCAACAATAAATTGAAACCTAGTGATCATTTATCAAAGAGCCTTTGGTTGGAGTTTGCAGGCAGGTAAAACAGTAACAGATACTGGGGGTGGGGTAGAGTTAATCTGTATTCAGAGCATTTTATTAAACAGAAATAGGAGAAAAATAACACTGCAAGTCTTATTAGTTACAGCCAAATTTGTGTGCATGGTGGCAGTTAATTTTGCAGGTTTTTTTTTTTTTTTTGGAAGATACTTTAATAAGTGAACGAGAGAAATTCTTATAGCAGGGAAAAGGGTCATGTTTTAAAGAAGACTGGAATTCTGCATGAGAAAGGTGGGAGAAATTTCCACAAAGTAGCTCATGATTCTGAGTGTGCTCTAATGCCTTTTTTTTTTTTGCCAAAAACACTAAGATAAGAAGCCAAAAGTAGATTAGTTTTATGAGCATAGGTGACCTGCAATGACAGTAAAATGAACTTTCTGAGAATCCTTTCATTTAGTAATTCTGTTAACAAATATTACTGCGCATTTTTTTTTAACTTGGTACCATACTCACCATTATGACTACAGCAATGAACAACATGCAAACTAATTTTCCCCTTGGGCCCCAACAGCCCATCTTCCACTTTGCAGACAGAGTGAACTTCAAAGGATGTAAATCCTCCATATTTAAAACATAATACAAACTCCTTACTTGGACTTGAAACGCCTTGGTCCAAGGCTTTTGCTTACTGGCTCTGCATGAGGAGCTTTGTGTCTCTTTGAAGAGAGTGTCACTTCCGTAGATCCTCCAGGCTGTCCTCCAGATGACTCAACTGGACATCAGAGTCAGGTGGTCCACCACACACTACATGTTTTTATTCCCTTTCTATGATCACTCACTTCCTGAATTTACCATGTTTAATTTTCGTTTTGAAAAACATATTTTGTCTCCCCCTGATGAAATGTAAGAGCTCAAACACCTTTGCTTCTTCACTGCCATATCTTCTGTGCTACCTGGTAAATTTGATGAATGAATCATTTCTGGCTTCAGTAGAAACAAATAACTATCTTTAGATGTAGGGAGTGGTAGAAAGGAAAGATATAAAATGAGTATATAAATATAAAAGGTCAGGGTGGCCTTTAGAGTTACCTTGATAGTCAGAAAGTTTCCTGATTGAATGAAAGCTAAGCAGGTGGTCAGGAGAAGGCTGCAGGGCAGAGCTGTGAACCAAGAGTGATGGACAGAAGGCTGAAGGTTAACAGTATTATTAATATTTGAAGAAAGCACAGGATGACTGTTAAGTATAAATTCATTTACTCATTAATTAATTAAACCACAAATACTTGGGTTCCTACTCTGGGCAGCGACATGACTCAGAAATGGGAATGTGGTGTAAACAAGAGAGACCGAATCTAAGACCTCTACCCCACTCCATCCAGAGACCAGTGCTGGTAACACAAGCACAGCAACGGTCGGTGCAGACTCTCCTAATTGTGCCTCCCGACTCTTTCATCTGAGCGGCTGCCTTTCCTGCCTGGTTCTCTGCTATGAACCCATTTCATGGTCCACCCATTGTTAGCCCCTTAAATTCTTGTGCATATTCTTGAGCTTGCATGGACTTTAGGCTTAACAACAGCATTCGGTCTTCTCTGTTTCAACAGTCTTCTTATGTAGGATACTACTGTTGCATTATTTCTCTATTTCTTCTCTGATCTGACCCACAGCTTCAGTTACCACTCAGTCTGACCTCACTTCAGTCCCTCAACTGTAAGGACTACCACAATGGAATAAACGAACCCCTCGCACTGCTTCCATTATCAGAGTGGCAGGTGGCCCATCAACAACAGACTGGAGCAGCGTCCTGAAAGTCTTAAAAACTTGACAACAACCTTTATCAGTGGGCAAACTCAACATATTTGACTTCTCAATTTCCCATTGGAAACTTGCCTATTTTTCTCCCATTCCTTCATCTGTTCACGCAACCATCCATCTATTTATCCATCCACGTGTCCATTCATCTGTCCACACAGTCATTATGCATTGTTTTTATTAGTTTATTCCACAGGCACATCCTTCATACATCAAGCACGCTGGATGCTGATCTAAGCTGGGAAGTATCTGAAAGGAAATGCATGAAAGCACCCCAAAATAGTTCACACTCTCTCAGAGAGACAGATCAGTGGAAAGTAGAAAAACAGCAACAACTCTCCCTCGGGAACAATGACCTCAAAACTCCAAGAACATTGCTGTTCGAAGACTCTCCGGCATAGCAAGTTTTGGGAACAAAGAGAAGAGAGAAGAAGCTACCGAAAGAACTGTGGCATGAAGACGACCCAGCAAAGCAGAGGTGCTTGTCTGAGGCAGCGACCTGCACACTGTGTCCAGGACTGGCAGAAAGCAAAGGGCACAGGCCTTGCCACTTCCTGGCTCAGTGTCACTAGGAAAGACAGGGAATTGCTCTGAATATCAGCTTCCTCATCTGTAACATGGAAACAATACTCTTTATCTTACCACAACATTATGCTGATTAAATAAGATAAAAATGCATATTGATTTCCTCCCCCCCGTGTTGAAAAATCAGTGGGTAGGAGTCAATATTGTTCCCTGAGTAAGCCCAGACCGTGCCTGAGATATACCTGTTATTTGATTCTGCCTATTGCATTTCTATGAAAATGTGACAGGTCACATTACGGTCATTTATTTATTTATTTATTTTTTTGCAAAGGGACAGAGTCCATATTTTAGCACACGTTGGTTACAGCACAACCAATCTAGCACTGGTAAAAAAAAATCAGTGGTTTTCTGTGGCTAGCGGTTCATGTCATGTTAGATTACATTCATATGTGCATACCTTTCCTTCTCAGATCTAATACTTCAACTTATTAATCAAGTCGCAGTGAGCCACACGCTCGAAGCCCTGTGTTCAATAACACACTTTGTATCTTGCCACCCTGGTAACGCACGACCTGTAACTGAAGGCTGAAACACTTCAGCTCCTTCTCTAATAAGCGGGGACGCTGCCTCCCCAAACCCGTTTCTGACAGCTCAGGCAGAGCTGATTAAATCTCCTCCTCCTTCCTGTCCCAGAAAGGCAAGACGCTCAGACTGAAGAGATGCTGATTAAGATGATGTCGGACAATTAATTATGCGCCGTGATAACCCCTGACCTGTGCAAGTTCTTTCTATTTTAATCAGCTGAGACTCCAAATTAGCAGATAATTACATTCTTGTGTTTTAATCAGGCCGTGGGCAGCGGGGAAAGATTGCTGAAGTATGACTCACAAAGAGAATTCATTTTCAGGTGAATTTTTTTAAACGCAAGGTTTAAAAAGGATAATTATTTCAATTATTTTACTTCTGTTACCTGGAGTTCTCTTCAAACAGCAGTTTTTGTGTTAAAGAACAATTTTTGAGGTAGGACATGTGTTTGGGTATAAAAACTACCAAATGGGAATCAGAGAACAGAAAGTGTAGATTGTGTGTACAGTCTGATTGATGGAAAACTATAAGATCTTATATTTATACCAAATGCATATGCTCAAGGGGACTAATACTACTCTTTTGAAGCAAAAACTATGAGAAAAGAGTGAATGACTTTAGAATTTTCAAATTAATAACCTGGCATAATATTGACAGACACGCACAAAAAGCCTAGAACAGATATGTTGTTTACTATTATTAAGAGTAAAAGTTGAGCAAAATAGTAATTAATAGTAAAATTTGAGACAGAAAGCTCACCTAGAAAATATTTAAGTAACCTATATCTGCTTTATGGAGTAGTATGCACTCATTTTAAAAAGACAAATAATTTATCAGAACACAAAAGTTTCTATATTACCTAATCAAAAACAAATTAAGTACATGTCATGATGAAGATAGTGAGGAGATCCTATCGTGGCTCAGTGGTAACGAATCTGATTAGTATCCATGAGGACGCAGGTTCCATCCCTGGCCTCACTCAGTGGGTTAAGGATCCTGTGTTGCTGTGGCTGTGGTGTAGGCCTGCAGTTGCAGCTCCAATTTGACCCTTAGCCTGGGAACTTCCATATGCCACAGGCGTGGCCCTAAAAAGCCAAACAAACAAAAACAAAAACAGAAAACACTATAGGTAATGACACGCGAAAAGGGTACAAAGTCTTTATGTGATGAGAATATAGACACACTGCTTTCCTTTGTTTTTATGTACTACCAAAGTAATCTATGCTTCTCATGGAATTCATTTTAAAATAACAATTTTAGAAACAATTGAATTTGCTGTTTTTTAAGGAAGACCTACATGTAAGCATTTTGGTCAAGAGAGAAACCTTAGTGCCAATAGAATAAGCTTCATTGTCATAAGTCAAGCCTGATAGATGGAATGCCAGGAGATGAAATGCGAGTGCCTGTCCAGGCTGGACAGAAAAGAATGACAGGCAAACTTTTCACACCTACCACATATAGTAGGGGAACCCCGCTTCTGTGTGGTATTTGCCGACCCTGATGGTGGTCAAAGGCAATGCCGTCTGGAGGCACAAATGCCTGCTCAGCTGCTTCACTAACTAGGTGGCCAGCATTTCTCGAAGTCAAAATATTTGTCACTGGCATCACCTAGGAGCCTGCTAGAAATGCTCAGCCTCAGGCTGTACCCCAGGAATATAAATCAGAATCAGCATTTTAATAGGACCTCCAGGTGATTCTTAGGCATGTCCACGGTTAAGTGGATCTGGTCCAGCCTGGCAGTTCATCATCTGTAAAAGGGACTCCTAGCGTCAAACTCCTAGTGTGATTTTCAGAAATAAATGTGCTAATGCAACCTGAATGCATATTACAATGCCTGGTATATATTAAACAATAATAATAACATGTAGTATATCATCACATTTCTCTAATATTTCCTGATACCTCAGCTACTGTGTAAATATATGGTTTGGGGAATTTACCAAAGCCATACAGGTTCATGGGTATTTGCATTCTAAACTCCGAAGAGAACAAACTCAACCTCCTAAAACATTTATATTAACATCAAATTTCATCCAGTGAACACTGATGAGCCCAAGATCTGGAAGAACTCAGAGTCATTAAGTGAAAGATGCAATCATGTTAGACTGC
>PVHT020000230.1:29526769-29552192 GCA_004024745.2 Catagonus wagneri | reverse complement strand
GGGTCTAATCGGAGCTGTGGCCACTGGCCTGCGCCGCAGCCACAGCAACGCAGGATCCGAGCCGCGTCTGCAACCTACACCACAGCTCACGGCAACGCCGGATCGTTAACCCACTGAGCAAGGGCAGGGATCGAACCCGCAACCTCATGGTTCCTAGTCGGATTCGTTAACCACTGCGCCACGACGGGAACTCCTAGACTGCAATATTTTCAATCATTTTGATAAGAGCTGTAATAAAAAGTTCACCCACAGAAAATCCAACTCTCCAGAGTCCCAATTCCCCAAACATTCCAATAAGTTTAAGTTCTTATTCAAATGTGCAGACTTTTCCCCACCCCCTCCAGCCATTTCAATCCCACCTTTTCTTTTTGTTCTCAGGCAGAGTCATTTAAACTGTAGAATGTGAGGCAACTTTTTAATCAGGGCTCTAACAGAGAGAAACAACACAGGGCAAAAATTAAAAAAAGAAAAAAGCGAGCGTCAGTTATAACAATACATGTTTATACATGTACTTCTTAGTTTCATTCACACTTACTTCACATACACTGTTTCAAATTTTAAGTATACTAATCATCTAAGGTTAGGAAGAAACACGTGTTTTCTTTTTTTATTTTTTAAGAGGAGCTATCTGAGGGTAAAGGAGCAGAGGAAACTTAGGAAAACAGACATATCATCTTAGCGCATAAAGGAACCTTACAACCCTTTTAGCCAGGGAATACCAAATGTCTGGGATCAAAATATGCAAGGAGTCTTTAAGTCCTTTGTTTCTTTTATTTATTCCATTCATTTGTTTCTTCCTTCATGTAAGAGTTCCTGCATGTACTCTCGTTTGCACTGCAAAAACCAAAGTGGAATTTGACAGGTCCTTGCTGCCAAAATACTCGCGGATACTGTCATGGGAGCGTGTGTTGGGGCAGAGGAGGTGTCCCCACAACCGGAGGTACTGATGGTGCAGGATGCACCATGCATTTCCTTTGAGCTTTACTTGACTCCCTAACCTTCCGTAAAGCAAATGCCCAAAGCAAGTGTAATGATCCCTCAATAAAGACAAAACGTCGCCTACTGAAATGGGAAGTCAGGTGGGGGGTGAGTTAATCAATAGACCTCTATGCAATCTCATCAGTAATTTTATATAAAGAAGTGATCTCCAAGTATCAGGATTGAAGTAGCTAAAAGTATCCTTTGAGGAGAAAACTTCTGCATGAGGGCAGCATGAAGATAATTATTTTACAGAATATTGAGTAGAGTTTCCTGTGATATACAATTACTTCAATATAAAATAATTAAGTATACATAAATTTAAAAAAAAACAAACCTACTAACAAAAGATCATTATTTTAGTCTTTGGTAAGTTAATTAAATTTCTGAGAGCATTCACTGTCTTCTTTAACACATCACACAAAATAATCTCTACTCCCCTGTGGTCATCCACTCTCATCCCCTTTCCATGTTGTTTTATGCAAGCGTCATTTTCCCCTCCGCAGTCAAAGTGGGGTGACCTAATGCACTGGAGCAGGCGGGGGCGGGGGCGCTGCAGAGAGATGTATTGCTGTCCTGCAGTAACGTCCTGGCTGAATGCACACCGTTAGGTAGGTAGACAGCCGCACATTTTGGTTGACAGAGGTGTTTGTGACCCATGTGACAGGGATTAATGGCATCTATTCTTGGCATCATACTTTCCTGAGCCTGAGGTCACCTTAGTTGTTTGGAGATACTCCCAGATTCCCCTCCCTGCCCTTGACAACACCATCGATTCACCCTCACTGTCCTTCCTTTGAAGTGCATAGTCTGAGGGAGGACGGAGCCGTAATAAATACGGAGTTGCCGCTTTTTAAAGCGGGAGACAACATGCTCGAGTTAAATACGAGCTAAAGTCTTTATTGGGAAAGCTAGTGTGTTTGTACTACAGCATGCAAAACTTGCTCTCTCTGACCAATGGTTTTCTCTTCCATAAAGAGAGAGGACTGAAATAATCACTCATGTGAATAAACGCATTTCTAATCAAGCTCAAGGGCTTCTAAGTGACATCTGCGTTACATTCTGGAAGGTGTTTTGATTTGATTGTTGCTTGTTTTTGCTGTTGTTTCTCAGGCCCTGAATAAGGAATTTAAGATTCTCTATGGTAAATTAAATAGTTTACATCTTATTTTCTAAAGATAACCCCACATTAGTAAGAATCTGTGGGAATTATCAAGTTATAGCTTAAGTCCTCAGGTCATACAGACACTCTGATGCTATCATTTCCAGTTTGTGCTTCTGTTTCAGGACTGGAAGTCCTTCTTATAAACCCCATTCTTGCCTTTGGTGACTTTATAATGTGACAATGAATAACTGATGGTTATATCAGCCAGGGCACTTTCCGTTACAAATCAGAGATCTGATCAAAAATATCCTATATGAAGCAAAGTATTATTTACTTTTTCCCACTATTGAGAGTGACCAGGTAGACTTAGTTTCAGACGTGATGAATACCGGTGTTCAAGTGATATTATGTGGATAGTATTTCCCTTCTCTGTCTTTGCTGCAGATTGACACATGCCCTTCCAAATTCACATATTAAAGCCCTAACCCCCAATATGACTGGATCTGCAGTTCAAGAGGTATTTAAGGTTAAATGAGGTCATAAGGCTTGGGTCCTAATTGCTAAAATTGGTGTTCTTCTAAGAAGAGGAAGAGAGGGCTCTCATTCTTTCTCCATGCACACTTGCCAAGGAAGGGCCGTTGAGATCAAAACGGAAAAGCAGCCATCTACAAGCCAGGAAGAGGGCTCCCCCACCAGAATCTGACTGTTCTGGCACCCTGATTTTGATTCCCAGCCTCCAGAACTAGGAATTAATTAATTTCTGCTGTTTAAGCCGTGCAGGCTATTGTATTGTTTCTTCAATGGCAGCCTGAACTAACACAACTTTTCATTTTGTGTTTACTCCTTGTAATAGGTTAAAGACAGTTACAAATCATTAACCACTACTCCCATTGAGAGCTGGGGTATAGTTTCCATCCTCTTAAGCCTGAACTTGCCTTAGCGACTTGTTTGGCCAATAAAATGTAAAAGAAGTCATGTTCTGGAACTTTCCAAACTGGAGCATAAGAAGCTATAGAATTTGGTTCCCAGTTTCTCCAGGAATACTCACTGCAGGGGAACCCAGCCACCGAGAACAGAGTAAACATACTATCTTTGAGAAGAACACATGGACTTAGAGGTGTAGACAATGGAGAAAATTAGGTAAGATACTGTGAGCAAGTGTCAGGTATTAAGAGGTACTTAATGAATAGTAATGATAATATCTAATATTTAGTGAGGTTCAACGTGTGTCAGACATTGATTTAAGTGACTTACACAGACCTTTGTAAAAAAAAATTACACAGATTTAAAAAATAAATACCCTTGCATAAAATCTATGAGATAAAAATTATTGTCGTGGCCAGTTCGAAGATAGGGACACTGAGCTTCAAAGTTAAATAGCTTGACTGAGATGACTGATTAAGCTCTCAAATGGCCAAAAATAAAATCTGGCTGACCCGGGAGTCCTTGCTCTCAGCCACCACGTCATTCTTCTTTGTTCTTTTCTTGATGCAGCTTTGTTGGTCCACCATTGCTCACTGTATTAGACTTGGAACCTAGTCTTATCAATCTGAACTTGAACTTCGTTGTTGCTACCTTCATGTGCCATTATATCACCTTCATGTACCATTATGTCATGCAAAATATGATGGCCTAATATAGCAGTAATGCTAGTTACCATTTCTTTTCTACTGTGACGCTTCTAATATGTTTTGTTTACTACGCTGGACATTTTAAAACAATTATTTCATCTTATCCCAATGATTCTCAGAGGCAGATATTTTGGTCTTCACGGAGCAGAGGAGAAGGCTGAATCTCAGGAGAGTATCGACTGGGGGACATCACCTGTCCCTTAGAGCTGTGTCCCTTAGAAATACCGCCTTCGGTTCATCTCAGAGCCGTCTCCTCTTTGATCACTGCATGGAGTTGCTAAAGTGTCAGCAAACTGTGGATGAGCTAAAGCCTTCCCTCCTACTCCTGCTCTGCACGTCTGGGCAGGAGCTCCCTCAAAGGGTGGACTGTTTCACTGGTCCAGTGCATCAAAGATCTGCCTTCATTCATATCACGCACTGAGCTACCCATGCCCTGACCTTTAGTCTCATCAGTTAAATGGAGCCAGGAATTTTCAGCTGAAGGGGAATGGGACGATAGAAGGCAGAAAGAAGGGGAATTTAATGTCTGTTCGCTTCACTGCTCTAGCCCAGATAGGACAGATGTATCGGGATTTATCATCACAACCTTCCTCTAGCCTGATAATCTGAAAGCTTATGAGCTGGAAAGTAGGTTGAGAGAGTAGATTACATACAGAAAATAACTGTAAAGCCACACTAGAAAATCTCTATTTCTACAGTCATATCTTTCCTTGGGACCAGCTTGACCAAGATGGTAGGGTCTCCCAATGGCACTGGACACTGCAAACAACAAATCTACAGCATATAGTGGACATTTACCTTCCTGAAGGGATGGATCAGCATTGATGCAGGCAATTTGTGCACTGACGTGAAAGTAGAATATCTTTGAAGTCAGATACCTGGGTTAAAGATAAAGCTCTGAAAGTTTTAAACAGTTGAGTAAATGGGTCAACTTTTCTGAACCTCAATTTTTTTTCTATAAAATGGAGATGTACAGACCTGCTCTATAAGGTAACTTCATAGGGAAACCTCAAATATCAATAGAGACAAGCCATGTCAATTTTCCCATACCATGCATGATTTTTATGTTGTCTACTTGAAGAGTGGTTATTGCAGCTTGTTAGTGTGGGGTTATTTTTGTTGTAACCCTCAAGTGAGTTTTAAATTGTATTTGTCTACTCAAAACTACATAAACAAATAAGCTAATGAGATAGTTCACTGACATAATATGTAAAATAGGAACATTTTCTTAGCTGTTCTAAAGTCTAGAATATTTGCCAAAAATTCAATAGTTCATTTAGAAACATGTACTGGTAAATAGTATGTATGTATTTTTATGTTTTACATGGGTAGTAAATCCATGTACTCACTAAATCATTCTTTATTCATATATTAGATTCTGATATTTAATAGGTAAACTAGGCACACAGAAATATATAATCAGTTTCTAGATTTATGTCTAAAGCTGTGAGTTTTTAGATTTACACTTGATTCCAAATCCTGACTCACTATTTAGTAGTTTTGTGTCAAAGGTACATTTGATGTAAGTAAAAGGCCACAGAATTTACAATAAAATTGATGTAGAATTTTAAATTAACCATTCACTTCTGTTTCTTCATTTCCTCATCTATAAAACTAAGAAAAAATATAGCTATGCACTTATATTTATAAATAAAATACAACAGGGTCTATAGAATACTTAGCAGTTCTGACCTCATTAAAAAAATATTCCAGTAAACAATAGCCATTATTTGATCACTGAACCCCAATGATACTGAGATATATTGCCTTAATTACTGGATAAAACTATACATAGAATATATTCTGAAACTTCATTGCTTCTCTTAGCTGTACTTAGGAGGAGAGGGGACTCATTCTTTCACATGAAAGCAGAAAAAAGGCGCAGGTATTCGTAGTCTGTATACAACCGTATCTCTTTTCTGTGTTGTTCAAGTCCCTTATTGATCTGCACCCATCCACCTCTGCAACTACCTTCACTTGTCTGCATGTTCCCTAAAATCTAGCCGCTCCATTAGTTTACACTTTTAAGAACACATATGCCTTTCTTATCATAGGAGCCACAGACATGCGTCTGTCTTCCCGAAATGCCAAAGACTCCTTGTATGACCTGCAAACTACCTCCTGATTCTAAGTCTCAGCAGCTCTTCCCTGTGAAGCCTTTTTGGTCTTGATTCCCCTGAGCAGAGTTGGTCCATGTCTTTGCATGAGCCCTGGGTCTTCTACAGTCAGCCTCCAAGGCTTCTACTCACATTCCTTTGCAATCATGGTTTTAAATATTTCTCCCCAGCCAACCTGTAAGCTCCTCCAAAGCAGAAACTGTATCCTACTGATCTCCGAATCTTCAGAGAAGCAGTTTGCCCAACAGTGAAGAGATACTCTTCTTGAAAATTAAATGAAAGATGATATATTTTAATATATGTATCTTCCTTCTGGGACTCCTAATTAAACATTTCATAACTGCCAAAATGAGAGTTTTAAAATTTGACAGTGCCAATTGGTAATGTAAAATCAAGCTAGCCCCCTTCTATCTTTTGCTTCATCAGAAGCAATTAAGATGAAGCACTCAGACTTTGCTGGAAATATAAACTGAAGTTGATGATAAACACTACGAAGGGGGAAGGCAGGTCCTCTCTTTTCCATATTCAATAAGGACTGCACATTTCAGGGATCAAATCGCCATGGTGTTGAAAAATCAGCCCCATTTGTACTACTGTTCAGAAACCAGGTCTACATTCATGATTAACTCTAAATTGTGTTGTTAGCTCAGGTTTCAGAAGAGCAGAACAACTTCCTTACCTGCTTTTTATTTTTTCTCGTTGAGATGAGAACACTACATTTGTCTAACCATAGTTACCCTTTCCTTAATAAATAATGTCAGGAGTTTAATGAAATGCTTCTCTTTTTGAAGACCCATGAACAAAGGTGCAAAGTAGTATTCATGAGGATGGTGGAGGTGGGAGAGGGGAGAAGAAAATATTCAATAATATTGAGGAACTGGATCAGTAACTTTCTAGTATACTTGAAACTGAAGGGAAGGAACAGGATAGGACACATTTGTTGATTTCTGAAACATATCATGCGGATATTCTGGGCAGGCTTTGAACTGGGTGATAGTTACAAAACGAGTAGGACAGCATTCCTCTCCTTAGAAAGCTCACAGTCTAACGGGCAAGGTGGACACGTCCTGAAACTGAAAATGCAGAGTAGGAAGATGAAAGGAAGAACAGTGTGCTAGAAAAACAAGAAGGTTAATTTGCCTAATTAAACAGCAAGTTGAGATTCAAACCCATGACTGTCTGACTGATTGCCATCAAGAGTGAAAATTGGCATTCATCAGGCTGCTTGAAAACTCTCATTTGATGCCAACTCATATCCTATATTGTCTCTCATTATTTTTATAACAATTTCTCACATTTTTTTCTTCTTGCACAAAGTATTATCAAATCTGTTAAAAAGAGAGCGTAGAATCCACCATGAGTGCAAGCTAATGGACAAAAATTGGAGATCTACCTTTCTGAAGCAGAAATGATTCAAAACCCAGATGCCGTGTGTGGCAAGACATTCATTCTTCTTAGAAGCAAACTAAACCACTGAACACAGAGGAGCTTTTGTCAGGGCTGTGGAATACAGATATAGATAAAACCTTGACCTTAGACAGACTGTCAGGGTTAGAGAAGGGAAAGCTTGATCAGAGAGAGGCAATTAGTGCCAAAGAGAACCTGCAACTGTCACTTTCTTAAAATGAGATGCTAAGATAGGAAGAATGGAACCGGTCCTGCAGTGCTTTCTTTTAACAAAGTGAGTCTTTAAATACCCGCTGGCTTTCACTTTCAAACTCTGACATTCCTAGGACTGAGGAAATAATGTTTCATTATCTCCCTTGCAAGGCTTTTCCCTGTCCCTCCAATCTCCCCCCCCTAGAGAGGGGTACACTGGAATTGCTCTGTCGAGAACCATTTTTTTCTGTTAGAGGTTACACCTCAATTTCATAGCATTCATGGAAGGGGTGATCATTCATTTGGATAGCAATACAGCATAAAGAGGGAGGCAGAGCCATTAAATACACACACACACAAATTGGAGTTTAAAATCAACAGTGCCCAGAACCAAATCGGTTTCTGATGACATTTGGATTGCAGAGTACCAACGCTATGCCACTAGAAAGACTGCAAAAGCAACTGAAATTAGAAAGGGGTTTGGTACATAGCTAAAAACTCAAATGAAGGGGAAAAAAGATGACAAGAAAAAAGAAAATGCCTGACCAGCACTTGTTTTTCGCCCACGGGAAAGCATAGTTCCTCTGTTTCACTTGACCCTGACTATCTCTAATCCCCAATATGACTTGGCGTTTCACCAGTGCTCTACTTTCCACATCCCTCGCCCTCACTCAGGCAAGAGTTTCTCCACACCTGAGGGGTTCAGACTTTAAAAACAGCCTCTCCACCTTTAAATACAGTCCCAGTGTCGGTGCCCTGAGCCTCCTGGCCCGCCCGCCCACTCCTCCTCCCTCCCCTGTACTGCCTACACACTCTGCTTCTGGATGTTTTGCCAGAATACAGCCTCCTCTTAGCTTCTTTCCTGCATCCGGAAAGAACTTTAGGGCAGAATCTGTATCTTTGTGTTCCAAGAAATTGAATTCAGACAGAACTTCCCAGGGATCAAAGAGGCTGTACGAAGCAGATGTGTCAGCTGTGAATAGCTGAAAATATAAGAAGTATTGTTTTTGGCATTAATTTAGGGAAGAAGACAAAACAGAACTTGCAAGGATGCAAAGCCCAAATATTCAGCCATTTATTTAGCTGCACAGGGCTGGTGAAGGCATGTCAGAGGAGCAGTTATTTCTCTGGCACATTTGCCAGAAGGGGTACTTTTTCAACATTTTTAAAGTAATAGGTTGGCCGTTGATAAGAGGGTGATGCAAAGATATTAGAAGCAGATTGAAAGTAAGATTTTAAATAAGCTTAACCAAGCACTCTGTGCAAACCGTAGTCCCCCTGGTCCCAATCTACCTTAAATCTCCAGGTGTGACGGACTGATGTTAGGAATCTGACTAAACATCTGAGTATCGCCATGGAAAAGCATTTTTAAAATTAAATTACTTGTTCTTTCACCCCACCCCAAAGCCAGCTCCCTCCCCGACCCTACCTTAAAGCATGGCTTTAGGATCCTTGGTGCCTTCAGTGCATATTTGTGTGAGAGTGGCAAATTCAGTAAGCTATCTATGCATTCATTCTTGACATGTCGAAGGGAAGCATTTGCTGTCCATATCAGCCAAACTGGGCCAATCAATTTGATCTGAGGATGGTTCTACAGACCAAGAGTTTACTGTATGAAGGTAACAAGGTCTCATCTTAGAAGAATCACAAGTAGATAATTTTTATACAGAAAATTAGAGAAAAGTGAGTAACTACAATGCAAGTATAAAAATCAGGTATTCATGAATTTCCTATCACTATTTAAGATGACAAATTTAAAAAATATCATAAGACATCTTCTTAGTGACAAATGATTTTACTTTCACTGAATCCAACTGATATTTTTGAGAAAAGATGTTTTTGCTTCCAATATCTTTTTCCCTGGGACTTGTCATCAAGGCTACACAGGGAGGGAAGCGGATTGTAGAGAAGGTCTGCAGTGGGACTGCACAGTTTAGAGATTAATACAACTCTCTCTTCATCACAGGGTGATCGTGATGTTGGAGGGCCAAGAATAAGCTAAGTCGCTTTATTTTAAACCAATTTCAGGCCACATTTTGACCTGATAAATTTTTATAGGATTGTATCTTAAAGGGGAAAAAAAAAAGGGAAAAGAACAATATACTAAAAACAGTAGCGTTTCCTAACTCTTTTACTAGCATCAAAACGACAAAAACACCCACCAGTAAGGGATTGGTTAAGTAAGCACTGGTTTTGACTGGATGAAAAATCATGCAGGTGTGAGAATTATAATTTTGATGATTATGGAGCATACCGCTTGTGGCTCTTATCATACTTTGGATATAAGAACTCTTCAAGGGGCGAGGACACGTTGAGAACAAGCACATGAATGTCTGTGACCTTAATAAGACTTAATAGGAAAGAGTATTTCTATGCTTATATGCAGGGAAAGCGCCCTGTGTTTACAGAAGTGTGTGTAATGTGTATGTTCTACCCACTGGTCATATCAAGGATGTAGAGAGAAGCTGAGAAAGAGCAGTTATGTGTACAGCAGGCACTGCTAGAGACGGCAGGCTCAAAAGAAGTGGGAAGTGCAGCTGAATTCATTAAGCCCAGGCTCAGGGTGGTCTGACCACTGCTAAGTATTAGGAGGATAGGGGATTTCTTCAAGTTTATTAACTACCATGTTTCCAGCAACTTTGTGGTGCCTGGGAAGTTAGACGTTCCACATAAATAAAAGACTGGTGATTTAGCATCCTAGCAAGGAAGACAGATGCAGACGTACGTAATTATAAAAATGAGAAATACCCTACTGCATATAATCTTATTCAGACTATATCTCTTCCTGGGTTATTTTTCAAAAGAAGATCCATTTACTGTTGCTACCAGAACCATCTGGGTTGGGTTATATGTCTGTTTTTTTGTTTTTTATGCAGATACCTGAGTCTCAGCAGAAGACCTGCCCTTGTATTGACATTTTTCAAATGAAGATTGGAAAATTGCATTTAAAATTATTCCTGTTAATAATTCTTAGAAACATATTTTTTTAAAAACATCACAAATAAGATCTTTTATTTGTCACCATTAAAAGTCTGATTTTAAACAGATTCTTGCACTGGGGGCTCACAGCCATCAGCTCGTTCGACTTTAGCACCTGTCTCATCCCCCGTAGCTTTTCCAGAACTACTACCTTCACCATGTAGCTCCATGAGTTTTCCCAATTCAAACTTGGGCTTCTTCAGCATTTTTACTTTTCTAACAAAGACGTCATGGAGCGGATAAATAGACTGGCAAGCCTTTTCTATGTCCTTTCCAGTGCTGTCTGGAATCAATTTACTGACCACCTCTTTCAAGTCATTTGTCTGCACCTCTCGTGCCATGATCTCCATCACCTTCTTCCGGATTTGGCGGACCTGTTGGTGCTGGGCATAGGAGGTCTTCCGAATCTGATTGTTGCGCTTTTTAGTAAAGCCAGCATAGAACAGATGAAGCAAATAAGCATCGGTAGTCTTGACATCAACATGAGCTTCGATCATGGTCTGCCATTTTTTGACCATTGAGCACATTTTGTCACGGGTAAGATCCATGCCATGGAAGCTGGTCAGGCAGTTTTTGCCCTGAACATACTCAGTTATCAGCTTGAATTTTCTAAATGCAACTTCATCATACTGCAGATCAGCAAGGCTCACTTCAAACACACAACCCTTGAGGCCATCAGATGCAATTTTGGTTCCTTGAGTTCTCGTAACCAGTGTTTTCCCAATATTTCTTATATTGAACATAGCCGGTGTTTTCACGTCATACCAATCTTTCTCAGAAAATGGGTCAACCACTTTCTTCTTGGCTCCCTTTTTGCCACCTTTCGTAAGGCACTTGTTCTTGCCAACCGCCATAGAAAATTAAAATCAATTTGATAGTAGTTCAACACGGCTTAGTTCAAAATAACCACACTCACTCTCAAAAAAAAAAAAAAAAAAGGTTTCTTAACTTTAGTACTATTGGCATTTTGGTTCAAATAATTATTTGTGGTAGGGACTGTCCTGTGCTTTGTGGAATAATTAGCAGCATCCCTGACTTCTACTCAATAGATTCCAATAAAAGGCCCTCAGGTGTGATGCCAACAATGTCTCCAGATTTTGGCAGATATCTCAGAGGGACAAAATCACTCCAGTTGAGAACCAGTGCTCCAGAAGGAGAAACTGATAGCTCACGTGCAGTTATCTTAAGCTCATCATCTACAATAAGGCATAGATATCTGATGCAATTTGCTAACTCTCATCCCTTGTCACTTAGACACCTAGTGACACAAGCTTAATCATGTGGACTTGTGGGGCCATGATGCTGAGTCTTCTCTCTTTGGCTGGCACAACAGGCTGGAGTGTGTTCCCCCAAAACTCCTATGTTGAAGTCCTCCCTCACCCACTCAGAATGTGACCACATTGGGAGATGGGGTCTTTCAAGAGGTAATGAAGTTAAAATTAGGTCATTAGGGTGGACCTTGACCTAATATGACTTGTGCCCTGATGAGCAGAGGAAACCAAGACGCAGACACACACATAAGGAAGACCAGGTGAAGATGCAGAGAGAAGCAAGCCAACTGCAAGCCAAGGAGAGGCCTCAGGAGAAACCAGCCCTGCTGACCCATTGATTTCAGACTTCTAGTCTCCAGAATTATGAGAAGATAGTTTCTGTTTAAGGCACCCCATCTGGGTGGTGTTTTGTGATGGTGGTCTGAGGAGTCCAAAACAACTAGGTAATCCCAATGCTGATGTTCCAGTGGTTCCTTCCATAAGCATCCTAGACATTTGTATGCTTCCCATGTGTTTTTCCTGTCTTTTCCTACCTGATAACTGTGCTCCTGCCATTTTCTGCCATTCAACCATAGCCTCTGAATTCTGCAGGGGCATTCTCTTCCCTGATATGTTCCCTGGTTTACTAAGACTTTTGTGAATGTTTTCTGCTTAGAATTTCTACAGACATATGTTTGTCTCTCTCTTATGAAAGAATGGAAAGTAACTATAATTTCACTTGCTACTCTTGCGCCATGGCATTTTGATATAGAAGTACAGAAGGAATTGGCAGACTAAGGAGTCACAAAGGTCTCTCATCAAATCCTGTGTTTTCCACTCACTTCCATGTTATATTTGACATGGTTACCTATTTTTGAGTGGCACAGGTTCAGACTCTATACAATGGGAATAGTATCCCCCTATCTCGGTCAGGGTTCAGAGCAAGCAAGAAAAATACTCTAGACGTTTCAAGCAGGAAGTCACTTACTATGGGTAATTAGGCTTGAAGGAATGGGTTATGCACAGGTTTAGTGTCCTGGAAGGACTGACTCTCAAGCCCGAAGTGAAGTGACCTATGAGGCTATTGCTGGACTCATGCCAAGAGCTCATGTCCAGCATCAAGAAGACCCTGTGCCACTGAAGTCTTCACGATGCTCCCTACAGCCAAGATGGTGGATAATAAATACTAGTGTGAGGCCACCTAAACCCTCACAGTTTTGTAACTTAGCTGGTGTCAGAAAAAAAAAAAAAAAATCAAATTATATTGAAACATGGTCCTGGCACCACTCTACTCACCAAATATCACACATGCGTATTTAGTTGGTAGAATTTAGTTTATATCCAGAATCCATGTTAAAGGCAGTCAGTGAAATGTAATTTTTCAAATTTTAACTTCTGCAGCTACAAGGAGACAGGAATGAGGGTGAAAGTAACCGATATACAAGCTTCTTCTCTATCACTAAGCAAATGTAAGACAACTTAGCACATGCCTACATGTGGAAGCATCTCAATAACTTTGTTTTCACTCAGAAACGTAAATTAGCAACTACCATGAATGGAAAAAAAGGGAAAAACAAGCTATACATGATGTTACCTCAAGGCTAAACAAAAATTAAAATTACAAAGGTGGAATTTTATTGACATCAAAACTAAAATGAGAATAAGTAATAGGTTTTATTAAGGAAAAAAAATAGATAACCAGCTGTGATTAATATCTGTAATAACCAGACAGAGCAGACTGACAGATCACCCCTGAACTCGTTTATTGTCCTTCATTCATTAATTCACTCATTGCTAATCTTTCACAATCAAAACAATTTCTTTATATAGCATAATCGTGATGTAAAGAGTGCTTATCTTTTGCTGTATTCTTCTTACATAATAGCAACAGCCAAATTCATTGTGCATGTTCTCTGAAATACTGAAATAGGTAGCTATTTTTCTTCTCTTTGTGCAAAATGTAGAAAATGAAACTTAGAACAATCCTTTATTTAGTCTACCTATATTACTGAGTTTTTACTCTGTGTAAGGCTGTGAGTAGAGCCTGAGGACTCCAGGATAAAATACACAGACCACCTGCCCTTATCACACTAACTAATGTAATTGTTGTATGTTCACTTGATTGGCAGATGTAATCAAATGAAGATACAACAATGGCCACGGGCTGAGGGCTGAGGAGTCTGAACGTGGAGCTTCATCCACACAAACACCTTGGTGACGAGGGAGGAGTATTGTCACTAGGAAAATATATCCAATTTCCATCCTCCAGTGAGAAGCATTACTGAATCCTTGATTATAGGTACTGTGACTTCATTAGTCAGATCACTCTAAATAGGGCCTATGACATTTCCCAATTAATAGATCAGCAGTAATCAGCAGCTAATTATCCCCCTGACGACAGCTGATTTCCTCTCAAGGTGAGGGTGCACAGTGTGTAAGAGGAGTTGGAACAGCACAGGAGTCTGAGCCCAGTGGGGCCAGAGACAAGACGGCAAACGCACTGGTGGGAAAGGTGCGGGCAGGGATGGCGTGGGAGCCCAGAGGGCAGCAGGTCCCAGAAAAGGAACTAAGAACAGAATCACAGAATTCGAGTCAGACTGAGTGTTAGAGACGATAGAGGCCAACCTTCTCCCTGGAGGAAACCAAGGCAGGAAATACAGATATCTAGACCTAGCATGAACCGAGCCCTTGGACAACTTAGAAACCTCTGAGGATTGAGGTTATTGACATAAACCTTCCTCGACTCATGAAGGAGTTATGTTCCAAGAACACCATCGCAAGTTGAAAACAGTGTAAGCTGAAAATGCATTTCATACACCTAAGCTACTGAATATCATGGCTTAGCCTAGCCTGCCTTAAATGTGCTCAGAAAGCTAACACTAGCTTGTAGTTGGGCAAAAGCATCCAACATGAAGTCTATTTTATAATAAAGGGTTGAATATCCCACATAATTTATTGAGTATTTTACTGAAAGTGAAAAACAGAGCAGTTGTCTGGGTCCAGATTGGCTGTTTATCCTGGTGATCTAGTTATTGGCAGGGCTGGTCTCCAGCCTCAGAGTATCTGACCACATTTTGCTAGCCTGGGAAAAGATCAAAATTCAAAGTCTGATGTACAATTTCTACTAAATGTGTATAATTTTCACACCATCATAAAGTCAAAAAATCCTAAATCAAACCATCCTAAGTTGGGGACCGTCTGAATCTGATCCCAGCTTCACCACTCACAGGTGTGAGGTAGTCCCAGGTAGATTCTAAAGTTTCCTTTGGGAGTTCCTGTCATGGCTCAGTGGTAATGAACCTGACTAGTATCCATGAGGATGTGGGTTTGATCCCTGGCCTTGCTCAGTGGGTTAAGGATCCGGCGTTGGCATGAGCTGTGGTGTAGGTTGCAGATGCAGCTCAGACCCTGTGTTTCCATGGCTGTGGCGTAGGTCGGCAGCTGCAGCTCCAATTGGACCCCTAGCCTGGGAACTTCCATATGCCACAGGTGTAGTCCTAAAAAGCAAAATAAATAAACAAATATAAATAAAGTTTCTTTTGGGAGTTCCCGTTGTGGCGCAGTGGTTAACGACGTGAGCTGTGGTGTAGG
The DNA here is from genome assembly GCA_004024745.2 of Catagonus wagneri. Classification (NCBI taxonomy): domain Eukaryota; kingdom Metazoa; phylum Chordata; class Mammalia; order Artiodactyla; family Tayassuidae; genus Catagonus; species Catagonus wagneri. The sequence goes on along the minus strand of PVHT020000230.1, from coordinate 29,536,942 downwards.
TTGCAGACGCGGCTCGGATCCTGCGTTGCTGTGGTTGTGGCATAGGCCAGTGGCTACAGCTCCGATTAGACCCCTAGCCTGGGAACCTCCACATGCCGTGGGTGCGGCCGTAAAATGACAAAAGGCAAAAAAAAAAAAAAAAGTTTCCTTTGTACCAAATTCCTTATCTATAAAATTTAAAAAATGTAAATATCTCACAGAGCTGTTGTAATATGGCACGATTAAATAAATATGAAGCCTGTAGAACAATGCCTGGAACATTTTAGGTGTTTAAAACTAATTGTTTTAGTTATTATTACCACTATGATTTGTACTACTATAGCTACAGTTACTGCTTTGTGCCTCATTACTGTTTTCAAATGTAAGGTACATTCACTCGTTCAATAATTATTCACCACATGCCTCCTCTGTGCAATTAAAAGATGTGGGCCATCCTTCTGGGGATCTTCCTGCTTATCGGCGAAACACAGACAAAAATAAAATTTGGTTCCTACAAAAAGCACAACATTACTTGCAAAAGTATTTATAGAAAGGAAAGAAGTACAGAAATCTGGCATCTAGCTCAGGCTGGGGGAGTGGAGGACCAGGGAAGTTTATTTAAAAAGAATAAACATTCAATTTGCCCAAGATTACAGAAACTTTCAGTAGCAATGCCGGATGGTGATTGCAGGAAGGCTAATTTCAGGATCCCTTCTCAGGATCGCTATGTTCAAGAGCCTCTCAATCTGTGATGAACTTACTTTACTGGAATTAAAAAATAAGTACATAATGATAAGCATCAGGATGGGGATCAGGAATCAACTCATCTTAATGTGTCTCTTCGTTAAAGTCAAAATTTAATTCGCACCAAAGAAAATGTTTTTATCGACCTTATGCTGTATCGTTCTGAGTTGGATTATAATTCATGAAATGCAGGCTCATTTAAAATGACATTAACAGATTGTTTGGCAAATGTGAAAGGAATGTATAGACACTTGAAATTTCTTAATCAACCTTCGGGAGTGTAGCATCATAAGATCATGCAAATTAATTGAATCAAAGTAAGTGAGAAAATTAGAGAGACGGACTCTCTGCCTCCTTTGTATATAAATCTCATTTAGATTTATATACAACATCCATTTATATAGAGGGTGCTATAGGCCAGTAGTTCACATAGCTTTCTGTGTTAGCTGATTCTGAAAGTACAGTGGCCACTTCTCACTATTTCTTCCTATAATTACTTAGTGTATCTGCAATGGAAAGGTACTAGACTATGAAGAAAAGTATTTTGATTCGCTGAATTTAGATTCAGCTGTACAGTATTTACTGAGCATCTATTACCTGCTGACACTAACAATACTAGACTTTTCCATGCATGGCTTCATTCTGGTCATGTAACAACCTTGCAATGGTACTAATGGCATTGATTTACTTTAAATGCATCACTGTGCTGGCTGATTTACTATAGACCAATTGCCTCGTGTTCTGGATTCAAGGGTCTCTCTCGGTCTCTGTCTCTTATCTCCTCTCTCTCTATGCCTCTATTTCTCCTCTTTCACTTAGTTTTATTTCTTTTTTGGCCTCCCTGCAGCATATGGAGTTCCTGGACAGGGATCAGATCTGAGCACTAGCTGCAACCTAAGCCACAGCTGCGGCAACGGTGGAGTCTCCATCCACTGTGCCAGGCTGGGGATTGAACCTGTGTCCTAGTGCTCCCAAGACACTGCCAATCCTGTTGCACCAGAGCAGGAACTACCACTTAGTTTTATGTCTTAACCAAATTAATCTTTGAAGTCTGCCCCAAGGATCTACCTGACCATGAAGCAAACCCAAAAGAAATTAGAGTGAGAGATGGGAAGAGATGGAGGTTGAATCCTGAAAATTTTGCCTGAACAGTTGTCTATTCCTGGCCATTGTGAATATACATGGTCTTGGGATGCTATGTTTTTCTATCCAGAAGAATTCAGCCGGAGTTGCCTAAATCAAATTCTCCTCTGCAGTCTGCATCCTGGTTCTAATCTGGGAATCCAGGAAACACATCAGTGACATGTACAGCGGAGAGGAGTCTGGACATGTCAGAGGTTGATGATTTAACTACGCCTTGAAGAAAAGTCATAGAGGTTCATCCATCCCATCACCTCCAACCTCTCCTACGCCCTCCACCACACACAGACGCCACTAGCTCTAAATGCCACCCCTGGCCAGCCTTGCTCCCACTGGATGCCTTGTCATATCTTCCGGTCTCTGACTTTTCACCGTCATTTTTGGAATTTACACGAATCAAAAGAGCTCTGTGAGCCTTGACTACAAGATGCCCCTTCTCAGACTCAGAACAAAACAAGTGAATTCTTTTATAGGGAAATTAGTAAGAAAGTAGAAAAGAATCATAGTTCTAGACCCTGTTCTTTAACTTGACCATAAACCTCTATTTAGAACAAGTTATGGATTTTTTTTCTTTCCTTTGTTTTTTTTTTTGCTTTTTAGGGCCACACTCATGACATGTCAAAGTTCCCAGGCTATGGATCAAATTGCAACTACAGCTCCTGGCCTACACCACAGCCATAGCAAAGCAGGATCTGAGCCGCGTCTGTGATCTATACCACAGCTCACAGCAACACTGGATCTGTGACCCACTGAGCGAGCCCAGGAACGGAACCTGCATCCTCATAGATACTAGTCGGGTTCATTTTCCCTGTGCCAGAACGGGAACTCCTGGATTTATTTTCCTTATTTAAAGAATTTGCTTATGTACTTTTTAATGAATCCAGTGAGCTATACACTTGCTTTTGTAGTGACTGGGAAATATTTTTCAAAAATATGAAGTGATTTATTGAATAACAGTAAATGAAAAAAGTCTTTACTACCACTAAAATTCTGTATTACCTTACTTGTATCTCCTCAGTAATAACCATCACCTCTTTTCCGTCATGTTATATACCCAGAACTATCCTGAACACGAGGCTCCTCGTTGCCTATGACACCCGGTAACTCAGTGCAGGACCTTCGTTCTAGCCATATTTGATTAATCTGCTCTAGGAATAGAGCGTGGGACTCGTGCTTGATCCTCCCTGTGCTGACTGGCTAGGCTGCTTTTTGTGAAAGAAGCCCTGGCAGAGAAGATCACCACAAAGTGACTTCGAGGGTGTGACATCCTGAAAGAAGGCCCTGCGAGGGCTGCGACATTTGTGATGCGGTGAAATGGTTGTCGACAAACTTACAGCTCTTTTCAGGAAGCCCTGCCGTGGGTTCGTTTTCATTCAGGCGATGCTGCCATCAGTGCCCTAGACAGCTGCATCTTAAGAACGCAAGGCCCTCTGCTCGGGGACGGCGGCCGCACAGGGGATGGGACGCGGGAGGGGTGTCCTCTGCAGTAGCTGGATGGCAGGGAGACTTGGAGCTGCCATGGCCACTGCAGTCTGTAACCAGAGTCCTTTCCTTCAAGTCAGGGTCCAGCCTGACCTCACGTTAGGCAAGGTGTCAGGATGAGCCTTTTGAGTGTAACGGACTCAGGCAATCAAGTGCTCTGAAACCCTTGGCAGTAGAGCCAAAGGCAGCTGGCTCAGAAAGGTTGGATGTGGATAAAGCCCGTCACCCAATAACCAGCCCTGGGTGAACAGACAGCCACGTTGTGACAATTTCCTGGCAGTATACATGGTCACTTTTGCAAATGACTTTCACATACATTACCCTACTTTTTCCTCAAAAGAACTCTAAGACAAATGGGTACAATTATTACCATTTTATAAGGTCCATCCAGATTTAGAAAGACTAAACAGCTTGCCCAAGGCTATTTTTGTAGCTAGAGCCATTGATTAATGGTGGCTTGAACTGAGTTAGAGTGCTTCTGTCCACACTGATGTAGATTTGCCAGAGACAGGTCAAAAGCATTAAGAGAGAGAGGCGCACTGAAACCAGACATCAAATGCCATTGATGTGATATCCGGCTCCCCTGTCTCCTACCAGTGTTTTCAAATTTAAGTGCCCAGAATCCAGTTAATTCTCAATTGGTTATATTCACACTTACTCATCAAAGACAATACACAGAATACTCACTTGGTGGTTATACATACTTCCTATTTTTATTCAGTCTTTACAACAGCCCTGTGAATTGGTTCCTATTATCCATATTTACCAAATGAGGCAATCGGAATTTAGAAAAACTAGATGAAAACACATTGTAAGAAACGTTACGATGGCCTTGAACCCTTCTATTTTGCCATTGTGCAGGATGATCGTCTCTACCTCAATATTTCTGAAACCTGGATAAACAAACACATTCTCAGGGTCTCAAAAGTTCTAATTTTCAATTGTTTCCCTTTTAATTTTGATATTAAGAAAAACATTACTAGGAGAATTTTCTGGATCATTCGAATGATGATCTAAGTATGAGAGATGCCCAATTTTGACCAACTCTTGAGTTTCTGTTTCCAGGCTCGCAGGAAATCAACATTACTCAATGTGACTGATTCTTCTTTTCTATAATGTTTCTTAAACTTGGAATTCATGAGTTAATGAATAGCACTCTATCTGCTCCTCTGAATTCAGTTCATATCAATTTGAATCCAGTCACAACAAATACGCAAGGTTTTAGGGTAAGTACTATGCAAATGAGAGATGGTCAGACTTCTACCTGTTCATCTTCATAATCCGAGGGTAGGAGGGCCATAAAATAGGACAGGAATTCAGGCAGGACTCTCACTTTCATGGCAGAAGGTCCAACCAGTCTCTTGTCATATGCCTTCTAAATAATTTGACACTCTCTAAAATCAGTGACATAAGTTACACATACAAAAATGTGTTTACCGTCATTTCTGGCACACAGGCAGTCAGACTAAAAGACTATTTATATGAAATTCTACAAGAAGCAAACTAATCCGTAGTGATAGAAAGCAGGTAAGGGGGTTGTCTGCTTATAAAAGGACACAGGGAGGAGGATAAAGGAGAGAAAACAGAGACAAAAGGAAATCTGGGAGTGATGGGATTGGTCACAGTCTTGACTGTGATAATGTTTTCAAAGTTTAAACATATGTCAAAATTTATCCAATTGTACATTTTCAATATAACATTGTGGTTTACTGTGTGTAAATTATACATAAATAAAATTATTAAAAATAAATTACTGATAAATATTTTTGAATATGTGCATATTATAGAGAAGAAATTTAAGTTCTAGTCAATTATATTTGCATTAAATAGATTAGAAAAGAATTAGAAATTTATATGTCCCTCATCTTGTCCTTTGAATTCAAGTTGTAATTATTGGAGGCTATGTTACAAAACCTACCAGGTCTTTCCTGTCTCTCATGCTAGGTTTTTCTCTGCAGAGGTCTGCCAGACTAAACTTTTTGCTACAGACTTTTTCACTTGAGTGTAATATCTTTCTTTTCCCATATTTTTCCCAATTTAAATGGCAAATATCTCTTTATTAATGTATAGATTAAATATTTCTTACATGCCAATCGTATCTCAATTTAAAAATATTCCTATCTACAACTTATATTTTACATATTTACATACTATTGTATATTTATATGTATTATATAATATTTGCTCAAATAGACATGTCTTTACTTATAATGTTATATGTGACTTTGATCAACAAGAAAATGCGTTTATGGAATAGTAGTCAAATTCCATCATAAAGATTTTTTTAAGTGACATGAGTCATCCAAATCATGCCTTCAAGCTTTCAAAATTCAAAAAAGACAAAGTGATATCTAATTAAATATTTAATGAATAATAAAACTGTGGCGATAACTTCAAAATACAAAGTGAAAATAATATAGCAAATTATGACATGCAAACTTGATGGACTTTTATGCAACCATTAAAGTGATAATTATGAAGGCTATAAAGCAAAATGAAATGCTTATAAAATAGTGACTGACAAAGGCAGAATGCAAAATGGTATCTATGCTATAATTACGTTTTGCACAATATCTATTTATGGAGTTATTAACTCAGTGCCAAGCAGTGTCCTAGGCCCTGGGGTTACAGAGATAAATAAGGGGCTGCTCATAGCTCTAAGGCACTCAGTCCAGTCAGAAGGACTGACATGAAGTAAATGAGGACAGTAACCTGTAAGACCTGCTATAATAGTTACAGAGTGAGTGCAGAAGTAGGTCAAAAGGAGAAGCAATAAAATCCATGGAATGAACTAGGAAAACTCCCCAGAGAAATAGACATCTGTATATGTCCACTCACACGAGAAAAGCAGTATCTGGATAAAAATCCCCTTGATATTTCAGAGTGATAAGAAGAGGTCAAATAAACCATTTCCTTAGCAGGAGCAACCACTAGGCACATCCCAGATGGCCTGGGACTATTTTATCTGTTCTAACTCCCACTTATCTGCATCCCAAACCTGCAAGTCTGTTGGGAGAACCTCATGACACCCGTGCCCATCATGAGATTTCCTCTTGTGACCTCCTGACACATGAAAACTGCTGGGTCATTAGGGGTCACTCCTGATATTCCGCCATGATTTATTTTTTCAGCATCCCAAACTCTGCCTGCTCACGGTATCTTTCCTGTGCGATGCTGTCAACATCGGCCTCTCATGATCATGCTGCCTATCCTGACTTACCCAGGGCATTACAGCTGCGGAAGGAAACCCAAGATCTAGAGATTTTTACAGTAAAGGTGTCACCGAATCATCTCCCATGGCTAAACCTGGCCTGCTGAAAATTTTGGTACAATGTGCAAATTTAAAATGGTCTTTGCCTCCATGAAGAGTTGCAAAAAATCAAAAGAACAATATTTCCTGAAAATGACTGCATATAATCCACACTTCTATAAAATAAATAAAGTTGTATTGGAACAAATTAAGGCATTAAAATTAAAATTGAGAACTAAAATTTTCACTGAGCTATAATTGGTATATAACACTGCATAAGTTTAAGGTGTGCAGTATGTTGGTTTGGTACATTTATATATTGCAGTGTGATTACTGCCTTAGCATTAGCAAACGCCTCTATCACATTACTTAGTTATTATTTCTTTTTGTGATGAGAACAAGAAAGGTCTAGTCTCTTAGCAACTCTGAAGTTTATAATACAACATTGTCAATAATCACAACATTGTACATTAGACCCCCAGAACTTCTCTGCTAGTTACAAATTTGTAACCTTAAACAACACTGTGTATATGTCTCTGGCTGCCTTTGTGTTGCTGGGGCAGAAGTCAGTAGTTGTGACAAAGACCGTTATCGCAAAGCCTCAAATATCTGGCCTCTACAGGAAAATTTGCTGATACCTGGAAGACAGAATAGTCGAAATAGTGGTTTTCCCACCTAATGTATCTATAACTACCTATTTATTTATTTTTTCTTGTAGGGCTTTATTTTAAATGAACTCTTTAACAGTAATAAGATTTACAAAAAATACCAAGTACTATGTTTCTGTTTCTCAATGAAATTGATGATGAATATGAAACAAACAAAATATTTGATGATATTTACCTTCCACCATGGGGGTGAAGAGTAATACAACTGACCACATGAAAACTAAAAAAAAAACCCCAAAACAATGGCATACAACAAAAACAAACATCAAACTGCTTCAATATCTTCTTAAAATGTAAGAAGTGATTTTAACAAGTCTATTCCTGAAGATGACAAATTCACCTACATTATTGTTTTTACTCTTCACAGCATGGAGTAGGGCTTTTACTTCAGATTAAATGCCTATTGTTCTAAATTGTTTATTTTTTTATTCCAAGATTTTTTGTGCAATATGAGACACAAAAAAAATAATCGTTAATGTGTTGGTTCCATTAGCAGTGGAAAATCTTTGCAGACAGTTAAATGATGGTTCTAAATTGGTATCATTAGATGTTTCAAATGTGGTATCAGTTGTTTCCAATACTGGTTCTGTATATCATTATTATTTTTTTTGTATCCAACACATGAAGTCAAAGTAAATCTTTTGGAAGTTCATTATGTTAAGGGTGAACATAAATACGGCATTAATATGAGTGCTCTGCAAATTCAATCTAAAATTTTAAAAAGGAAGATACAAATCACTTGTTTTGTGGTGAAAATACAAAAACAACACTGGTGGAGCACATTGTGTGTTCTTACTAAACTAAGAAACCAACAGAACAGATATATATTTGAAATGAACTGTGTTACATGAGCAAATAAATCCTTCAATAGTGGATAATCATGATGACATTGAACAGGCTCCAATAAATCTACCAATGGAATTAAGCCAAATTTGTCGAAGTTTATGAACATACTTATAAGTACACCAACTTAAATGAAGATCCTGCAAAATGTTTGCAAACCGGTGGTCTTAATTACAAAAAAAGGCTTGAGGATGACGACCCACGTTCTTTATTATCAAATAGCAATCACATTTCTAAAATGGTTGATACTGTGGACTACTTTGAGTAATTTGTGTAGAATTGGTATTATTTCTTCCCTAACTATTGTTGGAGAAGGTCATCAAGAGGATGTGACTGTCTGTGGACTCCTAACCCCTTCCTATGTCCTTGGAACTTACACTCTGCCTGCTGTGGTCCAGGGCACAGGAAGCCATTGGCAAGAACGCAGCCGTGAGAGGTCATCTGGGTGGTGTAAGGCCTCTGTGTACACTTTTAAGGTTCTAGCTGGTGGGTGTGGAGAGATATTACCAGCAAAAACAAGCGCTGCATGCAAGTTCCCCTCTTATTCAACCTGTCTGCTACCAGCCTAACGTGATCTTTGCCTTCCTTCTGTCTCTTCTTGATTTCAGTCTACGGGGCTGATTTCAGATTTCATCCATGAAGCTCCAGAGTTTACCAACCACTAAATAAATGCATGGTGCAATTTGCCAGATAAGCCATCTGGACCTTTCACAGTTGGAAAGGTATCAACTATAAATTCAACATCTTTAATAAATATAACACTAGTCAAATTATTTAGTTCCTCTTCAGTGAGATTTGGCAGTGTCTGTCTTTCAAGAAATTTGTCCATTTTATAAGTTGCTAAACCATGTGCATAACATTTCCATAATATTTCTCTATTAGATGCTGAATGTCTAGAGTGCTTTATTATTGTTCTTTCATTGCTAAGATTGGTAATATGGGTCTTATCTCCTATTTTTCTTCATAAGTCTAGCTGATGACTCATCAATTTGATCTTTTCCAAAAAACAACTGATTTCATGGATTTTCTCTATTTTTTTGTTTCCAATTTTATGGATTTTTGGTTCTGATCTTTATTATATCCTTTCTTCTGCTTATTTTTTTTTCAGTTCACAACTTCATTTTGTTGCTTAAGGTGGAAGCTTAAATGATTGATATAAAAATGTATAGCTTTCCTAATGTAAGAATTTAATGTTTTGAAATCTCTTTACAGTACATTAGCTACAGACTACAAATTTTGATGTTGCGCTTCAATTTTTAAAATTCAAAATATATTTTCATTTCCTTAATTACTCCATCTTTGTCGCATCAGTTTATTTAGCAGTGTAGTCTTCAGTTTTCAAAGATGTGGTGTTTTTGCCAGAAATCCTTTGTTATTTAATTTTAATATTCAGTTATTTTTAAACATATACTAAATTATTCCAATGTAATTAAAATAGTTGAGGTTAGCTTCACTGTCCAGAATATGTCCTACTTTGACAAATGTTTCAAATGTATCTGTAAGTAACTGTATTCTGCTATTGTTGGATAAAGTATTCTACAAATGATAAACAGGATAAGTTTGTTGGTAGTTTTTCATGTAGTCTATGTCTTCACTGATTTTCTGTACACTACAGAGAGAGGAGAGGCAAAAGCCCAATTATAACGATGGGTTTCTTCTTGAAGTTCTAGCAGTTTTTGCTAGTTCTTGAATCCTTGTTGGATTATTTATGTCTACAGTTATTATTTATTCATTCACTTTAGCCATTACCATGTGTCAAGTGTTAGTTTAGAACATTTGGGTTACTAGATAAAATAAAGGAGGCTCAGTTAAATTTTAATTCCAGATAAGCAGCAAATAAGTTTTATTATACAAGGGTCTCATGCAATATTTGATACATACCTTCAGTGGCTTGAATAATGGCCCCCAGAAGGTACGTCTAAGTCCTAACCCCCAGAACTTGTGACGGTGGCCTTATTTGGAAAAAAGTTCTTTGTAGGTGTAAAACTAAGGATCTTGAAATGAGATCATCTTAGATTTAGGGTGGGCTATAAATCCAATGCCAATGTATCCTCATTTTTTTTTTTT
>PVHT020000230.1:29485300-29517943 GCA_004024745.2 Catagonus wagneri | reverse complement strand
TGGGTTAACGATCCGGCGTTGCCGTGAGCTGTGGTGTAGGTTGCAGACGCGGCTCGGATCCTGCGTTGCTGTGGCTGCGGCGCAGGCCAGTGGCCACAGCTCCGATTAGACCCCTAGCCTGGGAACCTCCACATGCCGCGGGTGCGACCCGCGGCCATAAAATGACAAAAGGCAAAAAAAAAAAAAAAAAAAAAAAAAATAAAATCTCAGATATTGCATTTCACTTTTGAAAAATCTCATCTAGTTATTTTTAGATTTTTCACTTTTCTACTACTATTTATTACTTATTCGTTCACCATAATCATAGTTTAGCATATTTATAGTCTTCTAATTCCATCATCTGAGTCATTTCAGGTTCAATCTTTATCTCATTATCTCGATCCTACTTTTTTATCTTGTCACATGTCTGTGTCATGTGCTTTTTTGTTTTATAAATATATATCTAATAATTTGTTTTATAAATATATATCTAATAATTTATATATATATATAAATATATATCTAATAATTTATAAATATATATCTAATAATTTGGACTTTGTGAATGATATATGTGTTTTAGAGATTTCCTTAGTTTCCTCTCAACAATATTACTTTTTGTTTTTCTTTCGTTTCTTTCTTTAGCAGGCAGTTAATTAGGCTAAACTCAAATTCCAATGTTGCTGCTGCTAGCAGTCGCTGAAATATTTATTTTAACTTTAACTGGGATTCTTAGAGTCTGCCAGATACACGAGTAGTGCAAGAGTCAGCAAAAGGCGTGGGCAGAGATTGTGTGCAGAATTTGGAGCATCTTTTCTCTCATTTCTGCCACCCTTCTACACGCTTTCCAGCTGTGTCGTCATCTAGAACCCTGCCCTCTCGTGTCACAAAAAGAAAGACTTCAAACTTCTTTCCAAGCTCTGGGGATCCCTCATGCCCCCAAGAGACTTCCGTCAGTCCAACAGTTACAAAAACACCCGCCCTTTTTTCCAAGTTCAGGGCTGCCTCTAGTTTCTGCTTATTTGTGTCATTCCCCAGTGAATTCCTGTTATTTTAGTTATTATCAGTTCTTACTTTCTGTTTGGAGACTGCATCGTTATCTGTGGTATAATTAATCCACTAAAAGATGCCCCACTGTCACCAGACGTGAACCTTGCCTCTCAGTGTGGCTTTAATTTCCATTTTTCTTAATATTAGAAAAACAAAAAATAAAATAGCTCTTTATGTTCAATAGGATATTCATTTATTCTCCAGTGAATTATCTATATTATCTATATTACTATATCGTTCATTTTTTTGTACGATAGTTGGTCTTCTTTTTCATTTTAGGAGCTACTTTACCTGACTGGCGAGGCAGGCCTGAATTTATTAAACTTATTTTTCCCTTATACTTGTTTCAGAATTTTGAGCCACACAGGCATTTAACAAATATAAATTTAATGAATGCATGGGTAAATAAATTGATACAATGTATAGTATAAATTTTTAAGTTAGTGGAGGTATCGTAGTTTCATAGGACAATTACAAGCTGTTTAGAGTTAGTAAACCTCTTTAATCCTTACAATAAAATTCAGCACAATTTATTGCTGAACTGAAATTCTAGCTTTCTAGCCAAATATAACAGCATTACCACATCCTAGAATTAATGACATGATAGTAAATTAAAATTGACTTTGTGCTTGTCCATGAATACACTGCTTAGCATTTTTTTGTATGTGTTTGCATCTCATTTTCTAGTTTCTTAGAGTGGGGATCTTGGAGGGAAAAAACTAATTAACATCCATAATAACAAGTCCACGTTATGAAACAAAATATACATTTAGTAATAAGTTACCAGATGAGGCTCTGTCCTTTCTTCTAGATTTGTTTTCATAATTATGCTTTCATCATTTCTAATGAGCTGTCAATTACATATGCAAATTAAGTGGAGCATAAATTAAAGAATTTCTATATTAGTATCATAACAACTGTGTTATGATTTTATATGATGGGTATGATTCATGCAAACTATTAACAAGGGTCTTATATCTGGGTTGTTCTTTATTTTTATCAATCATGTATATCAGCTTCAAGGGATATTTATAAATATAATTTAAAATCTTATATAGATATTTGGAAACTGCCCAATTTTGTCTTTTATAAGACCGCACAACTGCAGCCATAAATAGGCTGCTAGGCATCTTAAAACATGGTGTTCTGATTACTGTTCATAAGCTGATGGCTGAATATCCGTCCTCTCCCCATTCCTAGTATGTAACAACCATAATACTAAGGGCTTCTTTGACTGTACCTGTTCCACCTCATCCTTCAGCCCATGACTAGCCTTCCGTATTGATGAAGTGATTTTCCTGCCACCTCCCTCGCAAGCTAGTCCTGACCCAAGCTAGTTAAACCACCCTTTAGATGGAGCTTTTGACTCACTCTAGATCTGCTGGAAGGATCCTTGTAATTCAGTCTATTTATTCCATTTTATAGGTAAAAAAGAAATAGAACTAATCCTGTGAATGCAGCACAGTGAGATCAAACAGCTAATATGGGACTTGCTTCCAGCTGTCTTTCCTTGTAATTCAGGATACTTACATAGTAAGTTTTGCCACTTAAGTTTTATTAGAGTTGATTACAAAAAAGGTTTACCCTAGCTTTTAAGCTTATTTACATCCTCAAGGAGCTTAGACTATGAATGAACAAAAAAATCTCAGCAAAATAGCTGCAACAAATTGTTGAATATATTTCTTAAAGCAATGGTTTCTACCTATGCGCTAAGGGGAACATTGAATTTAATTTTTCTCAAGTATATCACAAAATTTGACAAATGTGTAAACTTAATCATCTTTTTGTCTAAAAGTAGGCAATTTTAATCTTGTGGAAAACAAAATCATTTCACTTATGGAGGTTACCTTATTTTTAAGTGCTGTGGTAAGAGGGTGACAGCTTGCTCTTAGAGGTAAGAGATTTAGTGTAAAGTCTAACCAGAGCCAAAGAATGATTTGTGTTAGAAAAGAGAGAAAGCGCTATCACTATTTAGGCAGTAAAGAGGTCTGCTGGAAAACCAAAGCAACAATCTGCAGTTAACCATCAAACAGTGTGTGCATAACTGTGCACGAGAGAACTGTAGATACTTGGAGACATTAGGTAGCAATTACATTTTTTTACAACTTTCTTGAGATACATTTGGCACATATAAAATCGTATCTATTCAAAGTGTAAAACTTGATGTTTTGATATATGTATCCATGGTGAAAAGAGCACCACAATCTAGCTGCATAACACATCCAGCACCTCCACAGAGTTACCAGTTGTGGGTGGGGTTGGTGTGGGTGTGTAGGAGGGGTAAGCAAGTTCAGTTTAAACTCTATTCCCTTAAATACATTTCACGGATACACGGATACAACACAGCAATGTGAAGTGTAGTCATCATGCTGTACATTAGATCTCCAGAACTGATCCATCTTGTACAACTGAAACTTTGTACCCTTTGAACAACATCTCCCCAGTGCCCTCTCCTCTGCCACTGTCCCTCGAAACCACCTCTCTACTTTCGGATGCCATGAGTTTGACTATTTTAGATTTCCCATATAAATGGGGTCATGCGGTATTTGTCTTTCTTCAAGTGGTCTGTTTCACTTAGCACAAAGTCCTCTAGTTTCACCCATGTTTCTACAAATAACAGGATTTCCTTCTTTTTTAAGGATGGATTTCACATATATGCGCATATATATAAAGTTATATATAATATGTATGATATATATGTATAATTTTCCTTATCCATTCATCTGTTGGTGGGCATTCAATTTCTTTTGCTTATATTGGTTATTATGAATAATGCCACAGTTAACACGGGGTGCTGATATCTTTTCAAGATGTGTATTTTAATTTCCTTTGGCTATATACCCAGAAGCAGGATTGCTAGATCATGTGTAATTTGCTTTTAAATTTTTGAGGAACTCTCCTTACTGTTTTCCTTAATGGTTATACCACTGCACATTCTCACAGCAGTGACTGAAAGTTCCCTTTTCACCACAGCCTAGTCAATACTTGCTATCATTTGTCTTTTGATAATAGTTGTTCTAGCAGGTGTGAGGTAATATCTCATTACAGTTTTAATTTTTATTTCACTGATGATATTTTTGAGCACGTACTTTTCATGTACTTGTATTACATTTGAATGTCCACTTTAGAGAAATGCCTATTCAGACCATTTGTCCATTTCTAATCAGATTGTCCTTCTATTGAGTTGTATGAGTTCCTTATGTATTTTGCATATTACTCCTTACAGGGTATAACATTTGCCAGTATTTCCTTCTATCACATAAGATGCTTTTTCACTCTGTTGATTTTTTTTTCTGCTATGCAGAAGCACTTTTAATTTAATTCAATCCTCCTTGTTTATTTTTTTTGTTGCCTATACTTTTGATGTCATCAGAAAAAAATCGTCAAGATCAATGTCAAGAAGCTTTTGCTCTATGTTTTATTACAAAGTTTTACAGTTTCAGGTCTTACATTTAAATATTTAATCAATCTTTGAGTTTATTTTTGTATGTGGTATGAGTCCAATTTAATTATTCTGCATGTGACTAAACAATTTTCCCAATAGTATTTATTAAAAAACAAAAAAATCCAAACACAATTATTTCTGCACTGTGTGTTCTTAGAATCCTTATCAAAAATCCATTCTGTAAATATGTGCATTTATTTCCACAACCTATTATGTTTGATTGGTATGTATGACTGTTATATTCCAATATCATACTTTTGATTACTATATTTTTGTAATATATTTTGAAATCAGTAAGAGCATTACCTTTAGCTTTAATTCTTTTTTTAATTGAAATATAGTTGATTTACAATATTGTGTTAATTTCTGTTATACAGCAAAGTGATAAGTATATATATTATATATTCAATTATATATATATATATAAATTCTGCTATACAGCAAAGTGATTTCAGTGTGTGTATACTGAAATCACTTTGCTGTGTGAATATTTTAAAAGAATATATATAAAAATAATGTATTCTTTTTAAATAGTCTTTTCCATTATGGCTTTTCTTAGAATATTGAATATAGCTCCCTGTACCTTTAGCTATATTCGTCTTACCCAAGTTTGCTTTGGCTATTTTTGGTATTCTGTGGTTCCATGTAACGTTAGGATTTCTTTGGTTTTTTTTGTTTGTTTGTTTGTTTTGTTTTGCTTTTTAGCGCTATGCCCATGGCACATAGAAGTTCCCAGGATAGGGGTAGAATTAGAGCTACAGCTGTCAGCCTACAGCACAGCCACAGCAATGCAGGATCTGAGCTGGATCTGCAACCTACACCACAACTCACAGCAATGCCGGATCCTTAACCCACTGAGGCCAGAGATCAAACCTGCGTCCTCATGGATACAAGTCAGGATTGTTACCAATGAGCTACAATTGGAACTCCAGCATTTCTTTTTCTATTTCTATAAACAATTGAGCTTTTGATAGCAATGATACTGAACCTGCAGAATACTACAGGTAGTATAGTTTAATAATATTAATTCTTTCAATCCACGAACTCAGGATAGTTAAAGGACAGTATATGTCTTTAACCTCTGTTAAGTTTTTTTCTAGGTATTTTATTTTTTGATGCTATTCTAAATGGGATTATTTTCTTAATTTCCTTTTTGGATAAATCATTGTTAGTGTATAGAAATGCCATGGGGCGATTAAAGCAGAAATACAGTAAATAGAGAACAGAAAAACAATAGAAAAAATAACAAAAGTTAGAGTTTTTTGAAAGGTAATCATTATTGACAAAACCTTAGCTAGACTAGGAAAAAAAGAGAGAGAAGATTCAAATAAAATCAGAAATGAAAGAGACATTATAACAACTACCTCAGAAATAGAAATTATCATAAGAGACTATTATGAACACTTTATGCCAACAAAGTGTATAATCTAGGAGAAATGCATAAATTCCTAGAAACACACAACCTACGAACAGTATATCAAGAATAGAAAGCCTGAGCAGGTGAATAACAAGTAAAGAGATGAATCATAATCAAAATCCACCCAATCAAAGAAAACTTAAGACCAGCTGGCTTCACAAGTGAATTCCACCAAACACTCAAAGAAGAATTAATACCGAATACACCTTAAATCTTTTAAAAAAATAGAAGTGGGAACACTTCTAAAGTCATTTTATGAAGTCAGCATCACCCAGATACCAAAGCCATGCCAATATTTCACAAGAAAATAAAACTATAAGTCAATATCCATAATGAGCATAGATGAAAGTTTTCAATAAAATGCTGGCTAGCCAAATTCAATTGCACATATTATTATGTATCATAAGTGAGTGAGATTAACCCAGGGATATAAGTTTGGTTCAACAGACACAACATTAGCAGATTAAAGATAAAAACTACTTGATCATCTCAATAGCAGCACAAAAATCATGTGAGAAAGTCCAGTATCCATTCATGATTAAAAACTCTCGGAGTTCTCATTGTGGCTCAGTGGTTAATGAACCCGACCAGTATCCATGAGGACACAGGTTTGATCCCTGGCCTCGCTCAGTGGGCTAAGGTTCCAGCGTTGCTGTGAATTGTGGTGTAGGTCGCAGACACGGCTCGGATCCCATGTTGCTGTGGCTCTGGTGTAGGCCAGTAGCTATAGCTCCAACTGGACCCCTAGCCTGGAAATCTCCATATGCTGCAGGTGTTGCCCTAAAAAGACAGAAAGACAGAACAAAAAAAACTCTCAATAAAATAAGTGTATAAGACACTTACTTCAACACAGTGGAAGTCACACATAAAAAGCCCACAGCTAAAACCACAATTATTGAGAAAAAGAAAAAGAGAATGCTTATTCCAAGATTTGATACAAAGCAAGCATGCACACTCGCATCATTTTATTTTGACACTGTACTGGAAGTTCTAGCCAGAGCAATTACATAACAAAAAGAAATATAAGGCATGCAAATATGAAAAGAAGTAATAAAATTACTCTGCTTACAGACGACTTGATCATAGAAGAAAACCCTAAAGATTCAATAAAAAACTGTTAGAACTAATATATGAACTTAGTAATTGCATTTTAAATATTGCTAACTTGATTCCCCTAGTTACTTCAAAACTGTTAACCCAAATTGTACAATCTTTAATGTGTGCCATTCATCCAGTTTTTCCTGAATCAAAGACATAGACTATATAACAGCACGTGCGAGTGGAATAGTGTCTTTGATTAGATATCATACCTGGGAGTTTGGACTATGGGAGTTTATCCCAATGACAATTAAAAATTTCGCAGATTTAAACAGATAAGTCAGTTGCACATTGGTGTCTAGGTTTTCCAGCACTTTTAAGTAGAAATTACCTCCTCTGTTCCATTATATTCCTTTTTTTCCTTTATCAAAGATCAGTTGACTATATTTATGTGGGTCTACTTGGCTTTCCGTTTCTGTTCCATTGATCTATTTGTCTGTACTTTCACCAATACCATACTGTCTTAATTATTATATCTGTCTAGCAAATCTTTACATTGGGTAGTATCAGACCTTCAACTTTGTTTTTCTCCTTGAATATTTTGCTGGCTATTTTGGGCCTTTTGCTTCTATATAAACTTTAAAATCAATTTGCTAATAATATCCACAAAACAACTTCCTGGGATTCTGATTAGCATAACACTGAATCTACAGATCGGCTTGGGAAGAAATGAGATCTTGACAATCTTGAGTCTTCCTACCCATGAACATGGTCTGTATTTCATTAATTTAGTTTTTATTCAACTTTTTTCATCAAAGTTTTATAGTTTTCCTCATATAGATCTTGTGCATATTTTGTTAGATTTCTACCCAAGCATTTCACTTTGTGGAATGCTAATATAAATGGTATTTTGGCTTCACTTTCAAATTTCACTTGTTCATTACTGTTACATAGGAAAACTATTGACTTTTTAAAATTAACTTTGTATTTTGTGATAACTGCTTATTAGTTCAGAAGTATTTTTTTTCCAATTACAGCTGCCTTACATAACACAAGGTTAATCCACACATAACTTAAAGAGTGGACTCTCCCTGTTCATGGTTCCTCCACATCTTCATATTCAGCCAACCATGGATTTGCAGTGTTGTAGTATTTACTATGGGAAAATATCTGCATATAAGTGGACCCGCATAGTTCAAACTCATGTTGTTTAAATCAACTGCATTTTGAAATTTCTGAACAGATGATATCATCTAAATACAATCTTACTTATTTCTTCCCAATGCGTATATCTCTATTTACTTTTCTTGTCATATTGCATTCACTAGATCTCCCATTACAGTGTTAAAACGGAAAGGTGAGAGTGGCATCCTTACTTTGTTCCTCACCTTAGTGGGAAAACTTTGAGTTTCATACCATTAAATGTGATATTAGCTTTAGGTTTTTTTGTAGGTATTCTTTATCAAGTTGAGAAACTTCTTCTCTAACAGTTGGATTTTGATGCGAACTAAAAACATAGTTATTGAATATTTTTAAGGAGTGTAGGATAGGACTGGTTTAAAAAGATATAACGACTCTGATTTATGATATACTAATTTTATAATGTTGTCAATATATAATGAAGTTGTCTAACATGGTATTGAGTTTACTTATTTGGAGTTCAACAGACAATTTAGGGCTAAGTATAGAAATATAAGTCTTTTTTAACAATAATAATTATTATGTTTCCTAGTCTTGCCTGGAGAGATGCTTGTTATTAAAAAGGGCTTGCCTACTTCTTAGGTTAAAATTCACAGAATCTTTAAATCCTACCCATTCTAGACAAGTCTAAAAAGATTTCAATAGAGTATTACCTCCTCTATATGCAGGAGTCTAAATATAAACAAAATACCTCCTGTAAGTAATCCTTCATAAGAAATGAAAAAAAGTATAATTTTTAATTCACAGAAATGTTCACTTTTTTAGAGTATGAATGGCTTTTTTTTTTTTTTGCCAGGGAAATAGGTGTGGGAATGATAAATCATGAAAACTGGCAATTTACTTTGGACAAGTACATTTCTTTCCAAGCACTGTTGTATAAATGATGTACTTGTTTAATAAATAGTGTCCTAATTGTCAATTTAAAAAAAAGACAGTAGGAGACATAAGGCAGGGTGACTAGAGCATAGTGTAAACAAGAAACTAAGATACTTATGACACATTAAAAGCAACAAATCGATCTGATAATTAGTAACCTTGGCTACTCAATCATAAAATCAAAGAAACAAGAAGTCATTCAACAAAACAACTGAATATTTTGGTGAATTATAATAGCTTATGTGTAACCTTCTTCTCTGAACAAAGGCAATAATTTTCTTCTTTTTGATTAACAACATTGCAACAAAGAGAAGATTCTCTTAAGAATGGTGATTGAGACTCAGAGTCAGAGAATAAAAGAGAAAAGAAAAACACATTAAATAATTGGTCTCCATCTGTTTGTGTAAATGAGGAAAGACAGTGGGTATGTGCCCAAGGAAATGTTGCCCAGGATGACTAAGAAAAGACTGTATGAAACAGAAATCTAAAAACACAAGAGAGGCTTTGGAGGATATGATAGGTTTTTTTCTTAAAGATTTTAATTCAAAGTAGAGAACAAAGCTGCTATTTCTCACAGTCTCAGCTGAAACCTGAATTACAGCTAACTTCATCCTTTTCAGGTACAGAACATACTTATGGAACTGCTGTTCAGCCTAAGCAAAGAATCTGAGCTCAAAGCCCTCACCTTAATTCACTGCAGTCTCGGCTATGACCAAGGAAACTTTATACATATGCATCTTGTTGTTTCATTTTCCTTCTTCACTTTTTATTCCTTTCTATTTTCAGTATATGAAAAAAAATCAAGGACATTTTTCCTCACACCACAGTCATGGAAATCACTCTAAAACATCATTTTTAAAGTGTCGAAAAACATACTTTCTGAATTAAAAGCATAATAGAGTTTTCTAAAATAGAGAATAATCTAATATTACTAAGCAAGAATGATTGCTGTTTATGAAAGTTACTGACGGAACGAGTGTGGAAATTATGTTACATAAGAAAGAGGCAAACTTGGGAGAAGTAATAGATAACTGTAAAAACTTACATATATATATATGTTACATATATATATATATATATATTATACATATACACACACATATACAACACACACACAAACTCTATTCCTGCCCTCGGGGAGTTCACTCTGATGAAGAAAAGAGACAAAAGTGGATGACTGGGGGCGCTGAATACTTACCACAGTGGTAAGTAATAATGATAAATACACCAGAAACCAGTTCCAAGGAGTGTTAAGCAAAGAGCAGAGCAGACCCTAAGGAATGTACTGGATTGGGGGACAGGATAGGGATAAAGTGCATCAACAAAACAGACTTGCCATGATTTATAAGGGTGATACCTATTTTGAATCTATGGAAGAAAGAAAGCAAAGGGAAAAGCTATTCAAATATGGACTGGACTGGACTGGAGAGGGTGGTGGACACTGGGAGATAATTAAGTGGATGGAGAATTAGGTGGGAAAATTGGTGGGAATATGTAACGTTTTTGTTACTGCCTTTTTTTTTGGTCTTTACCCTAGCTGGATTTTATCTAACTTAGTGTCCTTCAACCATCAAACTAATATGAGAGAAAGGGAATAGTAAAAATAACATAAAATATGGTGCCTGATCTATGCTAGTGCTATTGTTAATGTTTTGCATCTAACTTATTTCGATTATCACTCCTCCATGAGATAATGGTACTCTTATTATTTCCGTTTTATAAATGGATTGTCACAAGATTTCAGTCCTTATTTGTCCTGTCTTTATTGACTGGTCATAGTCTTCCACTGGCATGTGTTATTGAATACAAGAGGATTAAGAGAGACTCAATAAACCCCCTAGATTTTAGACACAATGGATATTCTTTGGTAATCAAAGTCAATAGTATTAGCTAATATATTAACCTATATTTTTTTTCTCAATAACCCAAGTATGCAAGTGACCACAGGAAAACCTCAGTTTTAATCCAAGTGAGTTGCAACCTATCAAGCTCAGGTTGTGAAAAATGGATGCAAACATTGTAGAAGAGAGTTATTTTATGTAACAGTGAAAGAGACCATACGCTTGCTTCTGGGTCCATGTATTCTGACTAAGAGGGAAACGGAACCATGAACTGGCCTATTCTGCATCCTGAAAGACGCATCCCAAATTCACTGGTGGTCCTGTCTCAGGTACTCAGAGAGCACTCCGGTGTTCTAGCAATCCCAGGTGATGGGATGTGTAATAAGACCAGTAGATCCTATGGGCATTAGTGCACTGTCAAACTTTGGTGTAAAATTATCACCTTATCAAGAAGTCACGTTGAGTGGAAGAACATTAGTGTGAATAATGCTTTCCTTTAGTAGTGACGATGGCAAAAGATTTGAGGGCAAGAAAGACTAATCTAGGTCCAGAATCAATATCTATTTCTGTGATATATCACTCTGTGATAGGAGGAAGTCCAAGGTGATTCAGGAGTCTCCAGGCGGCTGGTTCATCCACTCATGGTGCTTTCTCAGGGGTTGAGCTCTACCTTCTGCTATTTGTGCCTTGGACACTAACTATTGTAGCTAAACTGTAGAGTCCACGTACAGCCCTCCCAGCTCTGTGGTCTTTTTATACACAGGCTCACACAGCAAGTACCAGAGTACCTGGGGCAAGAGGCAGACTGGCATTTGCAGATTGTGTCACTGCTTCCACCTGCTTATTCAGATCTCTGCAGGGGAGCTGAGCTCTCACATGGGGCATGAATGTTATGCCCCCATCTCTATTCCAGGAGGGGCATAAATGTAGCTTTGCATCAATGTTCCAATCTCATTCTTTACTAGTTCCTGATCACCTAAGGCATCTTTCACAATAAGCAGAGTGGGCAGCTTGACACTCTGCTAGAGATCCTGCCCCTCACTGAGAAGATATCACTCAACACATTTTCTGGGCCACCCCTTGAGTGTGATGCGCAGATTATATTTTCCAAACATGAAAATATGCATGCATATAGAATTACTCCTCTTTATTCTCAGATTCCATATTTGTTCATTTGTCTACTTGCTAAAATTATATGTTGCCCCAGATTCACCTGTCCTGGTGCTTTTACAGTCATTTAAAAATATACATACAGTGGCAAAAAAATTTTTGAGTTATCCAGCATTCACATTCCCAGAAGAGGTCGGACAAGGCACACTATATCTTCCTGCTTCAGCTCTCAGGCTGTAAACAAGCATCTTTTTTGTGATCTATGTAGTACTATTTTTCCACATTTTTGTGCTTTTTCTCGGTAATTTTGCTGTTGTAAATGGGCCCCAAGTGAAGTACTGTCTAGTGTTCCTAAGCAAAAGTAGGCTGTTATGTACCTTATTGGGGGGGGGCACTTTTTAAAAAGCTTCATTCTTTTATGAGTTATAATACTGTTGGCTATGAGTTCAATTTTAGTGGCTCAACAGTATATATTAAAAGGTGTCTTTAAACAGAAACATGCATAGAACAATGCTATGTGTTAAGCATTTGATGAAAACATGAGACCAGAGTCTGACAGGAAACTTTTTCTCCTAGGAGCAATGGTGCAGTATTTGCTAATTCAGTGGCTGAGGCAGCTGTATTGGACATAACTACTGCAAATTATGAGAACTGACTCCGTGCGTCTGTGTGTGTGTGTGTTATATACATTTCTTCATATTCTTCAAATATTCTTAAAATGGAACTGACACTATTACAATCAAGAAGCAAGGTCTCTGTTTCCTTCTTTTAAAACTGGGTGACAGCTTGTGTCTTGCCCGATGAGAAGAGAAAGTGGTGGAAATGATGCTCTATAGCATCCAGGGTTATAGCCTCAAATGGATAGTTTCTACCTGTCTTTCTTTGGAACCCTGCATTATCACAGGAGACGTCCATGCAGGAGGAGCCATGAGAATATGATAATGCTTAGGGGATCTCGTCTGTTTCAGGGCCCAGATTTTGAGGCAACAGCCAGTGTCAATCACTAGACATGCAATGAACAAGTCACCCTATGATCCCAGCCCCATACTGAAACAGTAGAGAAACTCTGATGGAGAATTGCCTAGCTGAAATCTGTTAACTGCCAGAACTGTGGGAGATAATAGTAACAACAAAAGTTGTTGCTTTAAACTGCTATGGTTGAAGTAATTTGCAAACATACATCGTCATTAGAACAGATTGTACTTCAATAAAATATAAAAGAAAAAAAAGAGTAGAATGGATGCAGTTGCTGTTCGGTTTTAGCGGGTATCGAATTAATCTAAATGCCCATCTTTAAGGAAAACTCCTGAGTAGTCCAGAGGTGTGGGCTGAAGGAAAACAAAGGAACAGCAAGATTAAGGCCAATGAGAATGCGAGCCCTCTGCTTCTGCAGTTTATGATTTTCGGATCTGCTCAGACCTGATGGCAAGCAAATCCTTTCCATGCATGGATGGAATGCTACTGTGTATACCCGACCTTACGGTTGTTAAATTAGATTAATGCCAGTTCTTTCTGGGAAGCTCTTGGTTCCCCCTGGTCAGGCATCCCATCTCCACCAGAGCCTTGTAACATGCCAGGAGATCCTTCTCAAAGGAAGGTAACTTTCTGCAGAGAATAACATAGATTTTACTCCCAAAGAACAGGAGTGTAGGCTACGGCTACTGCTTCGGTCTCACTGGAGGCACTGTAGAGCATCACTGTCTGATACGTCACTAAAAGTACCATGGAATCTACTGGATCCTAAGGCCCACCTGTCAGGGCAGCTGCATCAAATAATGAATCTGTATCACAGCCCCCAAAACCCTAGACTTACAGATAATTCTATGGAAAACACTATGGTGGTTCTTCAAAAAATTAAAACTAGGATTACCCTATATCCAGGAAATCCACTTCTGGGTATAAACACAAGAGAACTGAAAGCAGAGAGTTAAGGAGATATTTGTACGCTGATGTTCATAGTCACATTATTCACAATAGCCAAAAAATGGAAGGAACCCAAGAGCCTTTAACTGATGAATGGATTTAAAAATGTGCTATCCATGTAACGAAATATTATTCATTCTTAGCAAGGAAGGGCATTTGGACATATGCTACAACATGGACGAGCCTGAGGACATGATGCTTCGTGAAATGAGCCAGTTACAAAAAAGACAAATACTGTATTATTTTTCTTAGATGAGGTACTTAGAGTAGTTAAATTCAAAAAAAAAATGAAAGTAGAATGGTGGTTGCAAGAGGCTGACAGAAGGGAGAATGTGAAGTTTTTTGTTTAATGAATATAGAGTTTCAGTTTTGTAAGATGAAAAGAAATTTGGAAATCAATTACACTATATAAATGTACATGATGCTGCTTGAGTCTACACTTCAAAATGGTTAAGAAGGTAAAATTTGTTTTATGTGCATTTTACTAGAAATTAAACTTTTTGAAATGATCAGGTGTTGCCAAGGCCTTAGGGATAAATAGATGGAACATGGGAGATTTTTTGGACAATGAAATTACTTTGAATGATGCTATAATGATCGACGCACAGCACGCATGCATGTGTACTGGGGGATGCCTGCCTTTGTCAAAACTTATAGAAAGAACATTACAATGTAAAGAATGAACCCTAAAAACTATGGGTTTTAGATAAATACAGTGTATCATATTCATGAATTTTAAGAATGACACCGCATTAGTGCAAGATGTCAATAATAAAGATAACTATATGGGGGGCAGGAAAACAGATGGGAACTCTCTATATTTTATTCTAAGTTTTTCTAAAACTTAAACTGTCTTTAAATAAATAAAATATATTAACTTTAAAAACCATCAGATTTAAGGGTTATTCTCTAAATGGATCAGAGCAGCAGCACATATGTGGTATGTGCTGTCTCTAAATCCTTAAGATTCTCAACAAAGATTATAATTTATTTTTTCCATGATGTACAGGGAGTACACTTTAGCCACTATGTCCAAACCTAATCCAGACTTTCAGGCCCCTAGAAACTTCATTCATGTACAAATACCACTGAAATTCCTCTGGCATAATATCTCCTATTAAAACATCCAGGGTTTTCTTATGTTCTATCCTACAAAAAAAGGTCATTTATGTTATGTAACAGTATGATGTAGTAGTAGAAATTAATATAAGTTCTTGCATATTATGCTAAAAAGAGCACCTTAGGTTGATATAATCCTGAAACAACAGTGCAGAGCTATTGCTGTCCATGCCAACTGAAACTGGACTACTCCCAATTGAATATGTTAATTGGGAATGAGAAACCAATTATTTGATCAATTAGTAGCTGCATATCTATTGCCAGGGCTGTTTGATTTGTTTGCATAAAAAGGCCAGATCTGGAACATACCCTGCAATTTATGCTAACACCTGAAAAAACTTGCTATGAACCATCATCACTCAATATCAATCTTGGCTTTTCACTCAATACGTTAAGGAATCAAGGTAGATATGCTGCCAGTTGTTATGTACTTTCACTCCAGCTGCAATTAAGGAACTAGAGATGTAAGCACAGAACGGGTTCCCGGGTTCTCTGTACCTGCTGTGTGACTGACTCAGGCCACGTTTCATCCACAAGCTCTCACTCTGAGCATAAGCCACTTTGGATCCAGATGGACTCACACTGAACTCCAGAAGGCCTGCGTACACCCCTTTCTCCAGTACACCTTCTTAAATGGCTCCAAGTACTCTGGGGAAAAGTCTGGCGGAAAACTCACAGTACAGACAACTGCTAGGAACAAACATCTTTAAGTGTAACTAGCATCCTCTTTATTCAAGGCCTTGTGACTTACATTTCAGGCCCTATAAGTCTCACTTTAGTTTCTCAAATCAGGTTTCTGCTCATCCGACTTGTGGTTTATATGTATCAGGTAACCTCTTAGTGGGCTGTATATCTATGCTATTCCTTTGGAAACAGCATCAATTAGTCACTATTACAGAGTCTGAAGAGTCAAAACACTGATTGTTACTCATCCTTGAAGTCTTTCATAATAAATGTGACAAGCTTATGTCTGGTGGCAAGCGCTATGGGCAGCTGTACCCTGCTACTGTGAGACCCTAGTTTTGCTGCTCAAGATCTCAGTTCCTTTTAGGAACATCCCCACCCCCCCCTCGTTATTTCCAGCTTTCAAGATGCTGGTGATTTCCCCCACAATAAAAATTTTAAATACATCAAAGAAGAGAATTTCCTGTGGGTCTTCCTAGGGGTATATTTAGGATGTGACTGAGTTTATGACAGACTAGGTCCCACCTAGGGTTCACATCAATATTCACCTCAGGTGACTTCTTTCTCACAGCAGGCCAGGAAAGTTCTGGGTGTCCACCTTTTAGACTATAGACTACCACTCAATACAGAGCCCTATTAATCCATCAAACAATTTATTATGAATGCTTCCTGTCCCTCAAGCAAACACACTGCATTCTAAATTTGGTTGAGTACACCTATATCAACAAAAATACTACCTCATACAATCTTAGACTATGTCTTTTTTTATTAGGTTCTATTCCTATGCATGGTTCCCAATTTCTTTTTCCTTTTCTTTTTTTTTTTTTTTGAGGGCTGCACCTAAAGCATATGGAAGTTCCCAGGCTACGGGGTGAATCAGAGCTGTAGTTGCTGGCCTATGCCACAGCCACAGCAATGGAGGATCCAAGTCAAATCTGCGACCTACACCATAGCTCATGGCAATGCTGGATCCTTAACCCACTGAGTGAGGCCAGGGAATGAACCCAAATCATCATGGGTACTAGTTGGGCTCATTTCCACTGAGCCACAATGGGAACTCCTTTTTTTTAGGGCCAATCTCTTGATAAAAATTCACAAGCTTTTATAATTCCTTTATATGTATATTTTACATCCATCTAGTGTAAACCTTTTTTGTTTGGACATACTGGAATACTGGAATTTTACTTGCATTCTGAATCTGAAAGAAAAAAAATAGACTGAGTTGAAGTAGAATCTTAAGGAGGGCAGGCATTCCTTTATGAAGCACCTTCCAGGTGAAGTCTCTGCAAATTTGTTTTAAAGGGATGTCTAGTTTACTAAGATTGGGAAGAGGGACTTCATTCTTCTACAAAGGGTACTGAGAATTATTCCATTTGAACAATTTTATTAGAACTACATGGGGGTCCCCTGTTTCCTGTTGGAATCCTGCCTGATGAGGTGGTTAATACTAAGGACAGGGAACCTCAGCATCGTATCTACATATTTGTTGAATGCACAAAAGATCTCCTTATAGGCAAGACGGGCTTCTGAAAACCTATAATACAAGTGGTCTCATTACTACACAGATGTTTTCAGACATGGGGAAAGATGGGATTCTGTTTGGGGGTCAAAGCTTGGACAGGTGTCATAGTTGCTTGGACCAAGGGTGGAGGTGGTGAGAATTCATGAGATTACAGACACACTGCCACATGAGATAAACCAAAACTTGAAAACAGAGTAAATACATACACTGGGAAAGACAAATAAAAAGCAAATATAGGGAAATCTGTGGTAAAAGCAGGATTGAGAAAACAAACTTAATTTGGACATGATAATTGTGAGATACCACTGGCCATCAAAGTGCAGAAAACAAGGAAGCAGTCAGATATATAAACATAGAGTTCAGACCAGAGCTTAATCTAGACATAATTCACATTAGCATTATTATTAAGTAACGATAATTGCTAAATAACCAATATGGTGCTTAGCTGATAAAAGGAATTCTATAAACATGGACTTTCTATTTTTATGGTCATAAGGAAAGTCTGAGACAGTCTGTACCCATATACCCCTTCTATTAGTGGACAGGGACATAGAGCAAAGTGAATAAGATTTTAAAGAGAATAAAACCCACAAGTGTAAAATATACAGTCCATAAAATAAATATTGCAATAGATATATTTCTGAGTATAAGGCAAACCACAGGGGGCTCCATTTCTTCTGGATAAAGTTAAGTTTATGCATCACCTGAAGAATTCTCTGTAGCCTCTGACAATACCTCACTGAGCATATAATTGCCAGAAAGGTGGGAAGGAATTAAGCACTGTGAGTAATATCCTTTGTAATGTCTCAGAGAAAGGTTAAGGAAATTTCATTTGCTATGGGGAGATGGAAATAAATTAGCTGAAGTCACTGTGGAAAATCAGGCAGGCAGGAACAGATAGTGATAAGATCCAGAGGAATAAATATGAGATTTTTAAAAATAGACATTTTAATTCACAGAATAATAAATGTGAGAACAATTTTAAAGGGAGAACTAATGCAAAAAGCATCAAGATTTTTCAGCTTAAGTTAGAAAGAGCTGGATGTCTTTATAAGACAAGTCAGTCGTTACATTTTTTAATTTTTATTTACAAATTTTAATGAGCAGGAAACAAATCAAAGTAAGCCTTGAACCTAGAAATCCCTTTAACATTCTCAGAAGCCTGAAAGTAGAGAAGAAAAAAAATGTTTGAAATTGGATGGCCTAAAGTCCTTTTCAGAATTTGACTCTTACTAAGTCATAATAGTTGAAACGTTTATTCAAAACTCCTTAATTTTGTGTTGCTTCTTTTAAGGAGACTGGGTTCTATATTGGGTTCTAATATAATAATAGTAACATATTGTTATGTCAGTTGGGTATGAACCTGGTACGCCAGTTTGATGGAAAGAATGGATGGCAAAATGGATCTCAGTTGTTTACAATGTAACCTGGAGGGTGGGAATGGGGGTAAATGAAGGTGAAGTCACAAACTCTCAGGAATTAGAACTGCAAGGCCTCATATGTTTCAGAGATAAATGCAAGATGAAATAGGAAGGACAGGTGAAGCAAAATGAATTTCCCACTTATGTCCTGACGTGGTGATACCGATTGTGGAAAACGATGGGGGCAGTAGTGGTGGGAAGTGACCTCTGGATGGTGCTTTGCACTTGACCTCACTAAGCCCACTTGCCCAACTTGACGTATCCAAGTTATACTCTATGCTAGGGAGGGTGAATTTGGGTACAAGACAAGCCCACTTCCAGCCAGCAGTAGATGTTAGTTACTCTAATTCTGGACTTTACTGTAGATTCTGGACTCTACTGTAAAGTCCAGAATTAGAGTTGATCTTGGTTTGAGATTAATTTAGCAAACCAAAAAAAAAAAAAAATGCTTTTAAGAATATGATTTTTAGGAGTTCCTGTCGTGGCTCAGTGGTTAATGAATCCGACTAGAAACCATGAGGTTCCGGGTTCGATGCCTGGCCTTGCTCAGTGGGTTAAGGATCTGGCATTGTCGTGAGTTGTGGCGTCGGTTGCAGACACGGCTCGGATCCCGTGTTGCTGTGGCTGTGGCGAAGGCCGGCAGCTACAGCTCCTGTTAGACCCCTAGCCTGGGAACCTCCATATGCCGTGGGTGCAGCTCTAGACAAGGCAAAAAGACAAACAAACAAACAAAGAATACGATTTTTTTTCCTTCTAGTCCTGCTACATTTCATGAAGTCAGCATCATCCTAAGGTTGACGCATCACTATGGGCAGCTGAGAACTGACAACAGTGGACACAGATCTGCCGTTCGAGCTGGGGGTGCAGCTGCTACCCCCTGGGAGAGACTCCCCTAGAGACTGTGTGATCTGCAGCAGAGGAATAGAGAATGGGACTCCGCAAAGCAGCCACAGACACACACATCCGCCCTGAAGCTAGAGAGGTAGTGTCTGAGCTCCAAGGCAGGGATCTGAGAGTCACAATTACAGAAAGCTTTTAGAACAGAGGTCATCTACTAACAGAGGCCCCTAACCCTATCACCATATTACAAAGTTATTGACAAATGAAATCACTCCTTTAACTCCTTTTCTTACCTTTAGTCCCAGCTATAAACTAACTTGTACATTTCATTCTCTTTCCTCTCCTTGGTGATGACAGAGTCAGTGTACAGGATGTTCTATGGAGTAGGCACTGCTTCTGAAGCCCTGATGTATGTTAACTTTTCCATCATCTCAGCAAAATTATGAGGTAGCTTCTGTGACTAATTCCATTTTGCGGATGAAGGAAGTGGCACTACGTACAGCTAATACCAGCAGCACTGAGATATATGCTTGACAACTGGATACAGACTCTGTGGGTTTTAAGCTCCAACAATGCCCTTAACTTTTTATCTAATTTAGGGCTCTTTTCAAACTACTCAGAGACATTGTCAGCTCAACCGCTGAATAGGGATTAACATTCTGCCCATTCTACTTCACACAGCATTTTTGTGGATACAAGAAGATAATACATTGGAAGTAATTTGGAAATTATGAGACATCAAACAGATATAAAGTATATTTCATCTTTTTTGGGGGGGTGGTTAAGGGCCACACCTGTGGCATATGGAGGTTCACAGGCAAAGGGTCAAATCAGAGCTACAGATACTGGTCCACAGCACAGCCACAGCCACAGCAACACCAGATCCAAGCCGCGTCTGTGACCTACACCACAGCCCACAGCAATGCTGGATCCTTAACCCACTGAGAAGGCTAAGGATTGAAGCACATCCTCATGGATCCTAGTCGGGTTTGTTTACCACTGAGCCACAAAGGGAACTCCTAAACTATACTTCTAACAATGTAAAACTTCACGGGTGGTGAAATTCTTTCCCTCAGATGATCAAGATGTTGAAGAATAATAGACGCCCGAAGGATACAGTCTAGGGCTATTAACTCAGCAACAGAGACCTGCCATAGCCATCAAAGTTTAGATGGTAAGCTAGAGAGCTTTAGAAGCCATTTAGGTAGACCCCTTATTTGTTATATCGAGACTGACCCAAAGTCATCTTGCCTATGGGACAAGGCATATAAAGTAGTCCCTATCTGCCCTACTCATTCTTATCACGAGTGAATCAATCCAGGACTTGCACAGACTCTCAGGAACAGTATCGTCACTGTATCTAGAGGTTAGAATGTCTGGCTGCCATCAGAGGCTCTTCACATGACCCAAATAATTATTTGTACTTAATAAGTGTGCGTGTGTGTGTGTGCGTGCGTGCGTGTGTGTGTGTGTGTTCCGATGAGTACGTTGTTATTTCAACAGATCAGGAGGTAGTCTGTCTCTCCAGTTTTGGACAAGACGAGAGCAGCTACTTCAGGGAGGCGATGGCAAGGTTTAGTCTTCCAAATATGTTTCTGTAATTTACTAGCTGGGTGACCTTGACCAATTCTCTGAACCCTGATGTAGGGCATCAGGTGACCTAGGTAGAATATGGCAGCACTTTAGGTTGATGTTGAATTAATGAATGAGGGGGTAAGGGCATGGACTCCGTATAGGTCAGCCACACCACAGCAGTGCCACACGGCCAAGCACCCCAAACTCAGCACAAAGCACATAATACCACCCTCGCAGTTCTGCAAACTGTGGGTCAGGTGGGGTTTCTCTGTTCTATGGTTAGTCATTCTTCTGGATCAAGAAAGACACCCAGGGCAGATGCTATGGCAGAACCTCAGAAGAATGAGTCTAACATATGAGCAACTTTTAAGTATCTGCTTATATCATGTGGTTAATACCCCATTTAAAGCAGCTCACAGCCAAGCCCCAAATCAAAAGGTAAGGAAGTAGGTTACACTTGCTATGATTATGAGACCACTTATAAGTGGCGTGTGGAACCTGAACTGGGAGGTAGGTATGAATGGGCTGAACTGTGTTCCCCCAAAAACCGTATGTTGAAGCCCTACCCCATGATATGACTGCTTTTGGAGACAGGGCCACTAAGGAGGTCATTAAGGCTAAGTAGAGTCGTAAGGGTGGTGCCCTGCTCCCATAAGGTTATGTTCTGATAAACAGCAGAAATGCACCAGGAGGGCACTCATGCCAAAGAGAAGGTCCTGTGTGGACACAGACATGGGGTCTGCTCCTCAAGGAAGGTGATCTCCTGTGAAGTCAGCCCTGACAGGACCTTGACCTTGGCTCTCAGCCTCCAAGAGTGTGGGCAAATACATTTCCGTTAATCACCCAGTCTGTGGCATTTCCCTGCGGCAGCCCGAAAAGATTAACGCAGGGGGTGTGTCCTACTCTCATGGAGACAGGAGGGGGACGAGGGGGCATTTATTAAATAATCTATTTCATCACTGATACACACTTTGTCTTCCAAACCCACTTTGAGTCTGACAGAAGTCAAATTTAGAGAACCCTGCCACCTGCTCGAGAACTCTCAGTCAGTAGGTGACAGAACAGGGTCTTCAAATAAGGACATTTTAAGTTAAGTTCTTTATTCCTATTGTATAACCTTTTCTCCTCAGTAGAATCCTGACTAGTAGCATCCATCCGGCAGCGGAACAAGAGGTGTATGTGTGGATGAATGACCACGCCCCTCAGAGCCTTGCTGATAAAGCACAAAGAGTGAGATGATGTCCAATGACGTGCAAGCAGGACAAGCTGGATTATGGGGGCTAACGTGTATCTTGGGATAAACTGGCGAAACCCTAGATTAAGCTTCTATTCCATTACTCAGAAGCAAGGTAAGAAGAGCACATGCCCAGGAGGTTGGTGTGAAAGTGGATGAGATAATGCATGTATAAAGAACTGGGTATAAGAATTGTGCACTATAATATTAAACAAGACAGTCTTTACTGTTACTTTGTTGCAGTGTTCAATCTGACAGAGCAAATGGCACATCCTTCAGTCAGAGAAGCTTTTCCCATGGATGGTGCTTGCATGACTCTTTTGTTTTTAAGACTTATGAAAAAAAGAGGAATTAGTCCAATCTTGCTCATCTCAGAATCATGGTGTGTGTGTGTGTGTGTGTGCATACATGTGTGTGCACGTGTCTGTCGGTGACCTTAATTATCTCTGCTAGGATCGTAGAGGAATTAAATATATGGTTTAACTCTCAGGAGCAAGCTGATTTCCAAAGATTGTGAGTTAAATTCCCATCAAGCTCTGCCTTCCTGAATTGTCCTGTCTATTAATACAGTTACAGCTGACTGCCCTTTCAACCTCCTCCACACACACACCAACACAAGCACACACCGACACACACTGCACACACAGACCTCCCCAACCAAAGCATGCCATCAGCCACACTAGCACACACATGCATGCCCATGTGCACTTGTGCACATGCACACATGCACACACACTTTCTCTTCTGCTTTACTCACATATCATCCTGTGCAGCTCATTTCACTCATTATATTCTGGGATTTTATGACTCCCCTTATCAACTTCCATCTATTATATTTAATGGTTAATTTTATGAGTCAACTTGAGTGGGCTATGGGATGCCCAGACATTTGGTTAAACATTAGTTCTGGGGATATAAATGGGGTGTTTGGGATGAGGTTAGCATCTGAAGCAGTGGTGGGCTGAGTGAAGTAGATGGCCCTCCCAGAGTGAGTATGAATAGAACAAAAAGGTAGAGCAAAGAAGGATTTTCCCTTTTTCTTCTCGACCACAGGAGCTTGGGCGTCAATCTTCCTTTGCCCAAAGCAGTCCTGGTTCTCAGACCTGCAGACTAGGGCTGAAATCTACACCAATGGCTCTCTGGCTCTCAAGACTTCAAACTACACCAGTGGCCCTCCTCGTTCTGCAGCCTGGTGCAGGTGGTGTGACTTCGCAGCCTCTGTCATCATGTGAGCCAGCACCTGCGACAGATCTCCTTATAGATGAAGACCTGTCCGTGTGTTTCTCTGGAGAACTCTGACTAACATCCATGTGGATTCACTTCCAATTTCCATATACTTTCAGACTTGCACTTGTCTTTTTGTGCCACTGGTCTTAGGGCGGATACTTGAGGCACCAACATGGTGAATTTTTGCCATCATTCTCTCTGGACCTGTTAAACTATGCTATGCACTGCTGGCACATAATAGACACTCAGTAAAAACTTTTAATTAAAATGTGTTTAGTTAAATGAATATACTCTAATTTATATACAGAATATTGTATTTTATTAAAAATTTATAAGTTTATAACATCTAGATCTCACATCTGTATAACAAAAAATTCTGAAATCTTCTGATTACAAAAGTAATATGCGTGTATTTTATGGATCGAAAATACGGCTAATAAATGTAAAAATATTTTAAAATAAAATTGAAAATCCCATTTCGAATCAGTCTCTGCTAACATTCAATGACTACTCTTCTAGTACATAATTTATAATTTCATATTACACAGAGCTGAGATCACACTACGTATTTTATCCTCCTAGCTTCAATTAATATTATATCTTGAATATTTTCCCATCATTAAAAATGTTGTCAAATATGTTTATTCCTGCATGTGTAAATCCATAATAAAATGATTTAAGTGTGTTAATGTAATCATGCCATGATACAATTAAAGGGAATACATAACAGAATCCTTTCCCCCATATGGATACTTCCTTTAAGCCAAAGCTGTTTATTACCAAAATGACTGTGTACTTAGTAAGCTGAAGTCAGATATCGTCAGAGGCTAATATCTCTATCACAGAGACCAATGAACTGGTATACTTAATACCCTCACACAATACTGGACAGCTGATACATGCTGGATGATATAAATTTCATTCTGTCAAAGTTAAGCTGCTGTACTATGCACTTAACACATTAATAGGCTCTGTGGATGAAAATAAAAACGTTAGCATAAGACAAGTTGCCTGCCCTTGGGTATGAACAAGCTGTTGAAGGACCAGACATATTCATGAGAAATAGTTATAGAATCATCCCAGAGAGTGAGACCAGAAACGCACAGGGCAGACGGTCAGTAGCAGGGGAATGTGGAGGTGGAGAGTCCATCTGGACGGATGCAACCAAAAAGAGGTCCTGGAGAAGCTGGACTTCGCTCTGGTTCCTGAACAGTGCAGTATGATGGAGGACTAATTATTTACTCGGTGCCCATTAGTCCTCACCTCCCGTCACCTTTGGCGCCCTTCAAAACTGGGAGCGACATTCCCATTTGTACACTGTCTGACTCCAAATCTACGCTCTTTAACTGGCACTGTTAATGCGATAAGTTCAAGGAAAGGAGGACACTGTGGCAGGGAATGGAATAATCAAAAGCTGTGATAAACATGGGTCTGTGAGTGAGGATGGGCAGTCCACAAGCCAAGTGCGTCATGAGCAGAGGTGGGTGGAGGCAGTGGGAGGGTTTAGAGCGGATTGAAAGCACAACTGCAATAAGGCTAACTGAACACAGTGGGGTCACATAACAGGAGAAGCTAAATACACGAAGAAACCACCCAGGAGGGCACCTTCGGACACTGACTTCCCAAGTGGTCCCTTGGCCGCGTGCACACACACGCGTGTATTACATCATCAGATCTCATCTCCTTTATCGTAATGAAAATATAATCGATTTTTAATGACAGTGAATGAAGGCCCTTTTATGATCATTAATAGTTACAGTCAGAGTGAATGATTTCCATGTTCTATGATGATGATTAGATATTAAAAGACCTCACTCTAGCCCTCAGAGTGCTTAGAGCCTGGTAGGAGAGATGAATTGTAGCAGGTGTCATGAAGGAGAGGTATAGGATGTCACAAAGATAGACAGAACGGTGGAGATCTGGAAAGTCTTCCACTATGACATGCTGACTGATTTGAGATCTTTAGGAATAATGGGATAACATGTGGCAAATAAGGAAGAAAGAAACACTCAGAGAAGTCTTATATTAGAGTCTTTATAATTTGACACATCAAGGCTCATTTTAGAAAGAGGAAAGAAAATAAAAACAGGATGGGTGAAGTGTGGAGAAGAAGAGAAAACATCAAGACACAGGCTATCAAAGGGTCAGCAGGGCTAGCTCCTGCAGGGCTGGCAAGTCAAGGTAAGAATTTGGTCTGTACTCTAGAAAAATGAGGTGTTTTTAGCGGAGCCTTGATATGATCAAATCTGAGTTAAAGGAAAGGGCGAGGATGAAGACTAAGAGGAGAAATGAAATGTCAAATGGCATTTAGTCAATGACTGGGCAAAAGACGAGCGAGTCAAGGAATGCTAGTCATAAGTGGTGTTAAGCACACTGTCATAATGTTAAAAAGATGTGGGTTTTGCACAACAGTGCAGGAGAATGAGAAGGAATGAAACTTCCATGGCACAATCTATAGGGAGATACAGCGTTTTAAACCAATGAATGCAGTATAGGATGACAGACGAGACAAGTGTTTAGATCAGATCAGAGGTACTAGAGTCCATCGATTCAAGTCAAGTTCAGGTCCTGACACTTACCTAGGGTGACGGGTACAGCCAATGATCTAATTGCTACGAACCTTACCTTCTGCCTTCACAAAATGCGAGTAAGCATAATTCCCACTGTGTACAGTTTGGAGAAGGATTATATGATGTGATGCAGGTAAAACAATTAGCATGGAGCATGTAATCACCCAAGAATGTTAAATAGGCCTGTTTTTTATGGAATTTCCAGCATTGTTGCTATCGTGATGCTATCATTAGAATCATCTTAATCACCACTGTTTTAAGAGCTTTAATAGACATAGTCTTTGGTGTAGTCAGGTAATAACAGGATCCGTTTTCTCGACCGATGCAGGAAGTGGTCAGAGCAAGGGAAGACTTTCGAGCAGATAAGAGATTTGTGGTAGAGTCACCCTGGATTCTACATAGCAGCTAGTGGTTCGGGTATGAATCTGCTACAGCTAATATTTGCTGAGCTTTAGAAATATTTTGCAATGCGTCCTTAAAACCAGCATATGAGATGGGTACAACTGTGATCCCCTTTTTATTGCTGAGGAAACTGAGGTATAGAGGGATCAAGGAATATTCAGTTGGTAAGTACAGAAGCTGGCATTCGAACCCCAAGTAGCTGGCTCCAGAATAAGCGATGCTTAACCACTAGGTGACACTGCCTCTGTTACGTTACAAAGGGCAGAGGGGACGGTGCCTTGAATTACACTGCTACTGGATGAATTCCTGAAGCCTGCATGGGGTGGTACGGGTTATATCACATATTTCCTAAAACAAAGCACTGGGAAACTCATGGAAAGGGATATGACATAAAAGCAGTATTATCATTTTTTTTCCTTTTTTTAAGGTTTCAGCATAAAAGATGTATCCTGGATTCCACATATCGTGGAGTTTCATGTACTATTCAATCATCAGGGCAAGCAAATGAAAGTGGTATTTACAGATGGATCGCGTCTGCAATCAGCCTTGAACTTCCCGTGTCCAATTGAAGAAATGATTTTCTTGGGTAATGCAACATTTGATGCAGATGGATAGCCAAATTATTCCACAGTGCCTGAACGCTCCCCAGCAAAACGAGGAAGACTTGAGTCAATTTGATTTGTGCAGAGAACTGCTATTGCTCAAACTAGCCAACCATCACTAATGTTTTTGTACGAAGCTGATGAGTTCAGAGGTCTCTGGGATGAGCAGCGGCTGTGGAATCCAGAAGAGACGTGCTACAAGTGTCCTTCGAGGCCAACTCAACGTCATCCCCCGGCTTCCCCGAGTACTGGGAGCAGAATCAATGACTAGGAAAACACTTGGTATATAATTTGTGCATTTTAGCACCCATCAGAGCATCGTATTAGACTTAGAACCCTTGCGTGCAAACCCACCAATTTGTGGACGCTGACGAGTGTCATTTTAAGATTTTTCCCTACCCAAAGGCCCTGAATCCAACTGAGAAATTATTTCATATGCAACCAGGACACTACAGCTGGCTGTAGCTCTACTGTGGTTGCCCCCAATTTCCTGCTTGTTCGACCTCCGTCTCCTGATGACCCAGCTTGCTCCCTCTTCCACCCAAAAGTGGCATGTTCAACTCACCAATTTCCCCTCTGCCTACTCCCTTGCCAAGGCCATAGCAAGTCAATTAATCCTTTCAGTGACATAGCCACGTCTGCCTCTATGCCTCCCAGGCCCACCTATACCTGTCTCCTCTTCAGCAGACAGACATCTCTGCTTCCTCCCCACTCACTCACGCAGGTGCCTGGGAGAAGGGCCAAGGGCGTAGGTGCAGCAAAACGGGGTTGCTTATTTAGAGTTGTTACCAATTTACCAAATATGTTGGGCTCACCTCCCAGGGGCCCTTTGGGATACAGCCCAGGGCACGCAGAGGATTTAACAAGATGGAGCAGGGTTAGGGCTGGGTGGACTGATGTCCATTCACACCGCCTGCTCAGGATTGCCCAACCCCTCCAGGCCCGCAGGCTGGGGCCCTGTGCCGAGACTCTCACTCAGTGGTGCTCTTTTCTCTCCTGAAAACCTGCTATTCATTGGTCTCCCCGACCCTGGTGGTCCCCCAGGTCTCTCTGACTCTGAACATCCATGACCAAGATTCATTTTCTTTCCCAAGGTTCTCCCAGAAGCCATGGAAATAAAGGGGTGCATCCGGGTCCACTGGATCCGAGTGAGGAGACTTGGAGTCCAAGAAAAATAAAGGAAAATTAGTGGGAGTATGAATTTCTCTTTCAAGATGGGAGGAGAGGTCTGACCTCCAATTTTACTGCCCAAGAACCACAGTTTATACGAAATACACTCTATGTTTATATAACCAAGAAAGCCCAGTTGCGGCGGCTTCACCCCAGAGAAAAGGAACAGAGACAGAAAGAACATCAATTAAATCCACATATCAGCACCTCCAAATCTCACCTCTGTTTGTTTTACATCATTACTTATTACATTAACCCATGTTTCTCTACCACCAACTAGACTGTAAGTGCCTTGGGCTCGGTGGCAATATCCTATTTATATCTGTATTATCTATGTCACAGAGGTCACTCAAGGAATATTATTTCTACCCTATGCTCCCTTATGTAATATCAAGTGCATCGTTATTTTAGCATTTGATAAAACAAATTATAAAACGGGCATAAGATATTTAATTACTCATCACTGACAGATTAAGTAAACTGAGGCACAGAAACCATTCTCTACCTCAAAATCAAAGCCACCACAAATGCACAATTCTGTCCATAAAAAACTGTAGCACATGACTACCTGGGGAAAGCTACCCGTAGTCCACGCATCCATTTATCTGTCCATCCATCCATCTATGCATCCATTCCTACATTTATTTTATTTGTTTACCTATTTGGCCTTTTAAATTAAAAAAAAAATTTTTTTAGGGCCGCACCTACAGCACATGGAAGTTCCAAGGCTAGGGGTCAAATCGGAGCTGCAGCTGGTGGTCTGCGCCACAGTCACAGCAATGCTGGATCCAAGCAGCATCTACACCCTACACCACAGCTCCCAGCAATGCTGGATCCTTAACCCACTGAGCAATGTCAGGGATCAAACCCATATCCTCACGGAGACAACACTGTGTCCTTAACCCATTGAGCCACAACGGGAACTCCCATTCATGCATTTATTTATCACCAACATACTGTGTGTTCATTATGTACCGGGCAATGTACTAGTTACCGAAGATATGATGTGAACAAAAAAGATACTGATCTGTACCCTCAAAGAGCTTTCAGTGTGGTGGAAAAACAGACATTCATCAAATAACCAAAACACTTATGCCACGGATGCAACATGAGCTGCATGCCCGGTACAAACACTCATTAACCACGTCCTCACTGCAGACCTGTCAGGTCCTGTCTGGTGCCTGATGACACGTCACTCTACTCCTAAGGCTTGTGCTCCCCTGCCAGCCACTCCCAGGGTTCTGCTCACCTCGTTTCCTGTGCCAACGCCGTAATTAGCCAGGGTCAGCGGAGGGCCCTCAGCACAGCACCAGAAGCGAGCACGGACTTTTCTGTGCTG
This sequence comes from Catagonus wagneri, assembly GCA_004024745.2. Classification (NCBI taxonomy): domain Eukaryota; kingdom Metazoa; phylum Chordata; class Mammalia; order Artiodactyla; family Tayassuidae; genus Catagonus; species Catagonus wagneri. The sequence goes on along the minus strand of PVHT020000230.1, from coordinate 29,488,359 downwards.
ATCTGTCGGCCATGGTTCTGATGCTGAGCAGGGGCTGGGGTTCCTCTCCAAGTCCTTCAACTCATTTTTTTTTTTTCTTTATTTTCTGGGCCTGGAAAAAAGCAGAAAAAAGGGCAGGGTTAGAACTCTTCTGAAGACTTGGTTTGATAGAAAGAAGGTGCCCTCCCTTTACGGGATGCTAAAGATGACTGAATGTTCACTAAATACTAATTTGTATGATGAACTGAGGGGGTGTCCATCAAAATCCAAAGCAGGAATATTAGCTAACACAAATGGACTGCCCACACCTTCTCAGCTGCCTTCATCAAGTCTGACGAAGCTCATGGCTGACTGTAGAATACACTCCACATTGTAGTTTGACTACTTAAATGCTCTCTGTGTTTGCCATGCTAGGAGATTTAAGTAAACAAATAAAAGTCTAAAAAATAACAAAAAGTTCATAAAGGGACTGTTGCTCATCCTTTAACCATAAGTCTCCTAAGGCTGTTACACAGTTTAAACACATACACCCCGAAAATAAAAAACCCCGCATAGACATATGCACACAAATGCACACACAATGGAATTTAGGATTTTTAAGGAAGAAAATCACATAACTATTAATAGCATCCAGAATTGAGAAAAATATGATAATCTTGTCTCCTTCACGAGGGGATGTCTGTTAGAGTTTAATCTTGGGATCAGATAGGGAAAGGATAAATCTGGAGTATGGGATTCATAGATACACACCGCTACATATAAAAAGGTAAACAACAGGGATTTGCTGTAGAGCACAGGAAACTGTATTTAATATACAGCTTATAGCGGAAAATAATTAGAAAAATATATATGTATAATTGAATCACTCTTCTATGCACCTGAAACTAATACAGTACTGTAAGACAACTACACTTCAAAAAAAAAAAAAAATCTTGATGTCAGATGGATATGTACTTCATAATCATGTAACCTTGGGACGTGACCTTGTTTTTGTGCGTGTGTCTCAGCTTTTTCATCTTTAACGTTAGGATAAAAATCCCCATATTTTAAATATTTGATGACACCCTTCAAGTCAGTGTCCAGCAGCGTGCAGGGTACGTTCGAGGACCGTGGTAAAGTTGCTTCTCCGCCACAGATCTGTGTTATTCAGGAAGATAATGACACCTAAAACATTCTGACAGCTCAGAGAACTTAAGCCGATTAATTCATCTTTTCACTATGACTGTTAAAGAACCAAGTATGATTTTAAAATGTGAACTTGTATGCATGTGCCTTGATCTGATTATACAGAGACTTATCTCTTTTAAAGGTGTTGGGATCCTAAAGCTGATTTCATTATTTACTCTGTATGATGCTATTCTGACGTCTGTGGATAAAGGTGTGCGGAGGCGACCCAGTGTGAACAGACAACAAATGTCTCAGACATTTTTTTTTAATGAGGCAGCATGGCATAGCTGGAAAAAAAGCTGGATTGGGGGTCAGAAAACTGGATTAAAATTCTGGCTTTTCTACATCCTTTAGGCACATTGCACATCATTTCTGAATCTCTAATCTCTTTAGCTAAAAAGAGGGTCAAGTCTCCTATCTTACGATGTGCCAGAGCAGAAACTATAGATGAAGTGCCTGATCCACAGTCACCGTGCAGTTCACGCCAAGCTTATACTAAGACCTAAGTGAGCAACTCCAACAAGGAAATGCTAATCACTGCAACTTTCTCTCTATGTAACTGAATATATGTCTATGTTTCCTGAGATAAAATTGGTTTGGACAAGTTTTTTGAACATGTGCAACGTGTATTTCAGTTATAAGATAAAAGGCATTAAAATGATGGCAGAAAGGTGTATTCAGGGAAAACATAACCAGACCATACCTCAGAATAAATGAAGCATATTTTCCAATATTAAATTAAATTAGTGGGCTGAAAGCAACTATACTGGTTCACTTTTCTAACTTTTAAAGCACTCACTCTTTTTTCTGGAGCCCATGCAAGGCATATAGAGGTTCCCAGGCTAGGGGTCGAATTGGAGCTACAGCTGCCGGCTTACACCACAGCCACAGCAACGTGGGATCGAGCCGTGACTGCAACCTACATACACCACAGCTCATGGCAATGCCAGATCCTTAACCAACTGAGTGAGGCCATGGATTGAACCCTCATCCTCATGGATACTAGTCGGGTTTGTTACCTCTGAGACACGATGGGAACTCCCACCCACTCACTCTTAAAATGAGGAAAAACATGTTGTATACATAGTATTTATCGTCTCCATCATATTTCCATCCATCACAGCACTTCTGGTTACAGTATTTGTATGTTTTCTCTTCCAGAAAGTGAACAGTTTGGACAGAGCAGTCATGTCCTGTATTTAGCCACGGATATGAGGTAAATGCTGGGGTCACACAGCTGGAACTACTTCAGATGTACAGTTCACCCACCATGTGATCTTTGGCAAGTTACTGAAGCTATCTCTATTTTCTTGATCTGTAAGAAGGTAGGCAGGTTATTTGCATTGAGCTTATAGGGTTGTTGCAGAGACTGGGTGAATTTTAGACGCTCAGAAATAAGCCTGGCTCTAGACGAGCAAATCAGGAAGAGCTGGCGATGATGTCAAAGTAGATGGTTGGTACTCAGTGTATGCTGAATGGCTGAATGAGGTAAATGAATGAATGAGCAAATGAAAGTTTGACAAATGCACCATACCAGGGGACTGAAAGAAATCCAGATTTCAAACCTGAGATAATTTTATGCCCAAGTTATTCCATATGGGCTTCCCCAGTTCAGTTTTTAGAATACAGGTTCTTGGAGTTCCCGTCGTGGAGCAGTGGTTAACGAATCCGACTAGGAACCATGAGGTTGCGGGTTCGATCCCTGCCCTTGCTCAGTGGGTTAACGATCCGGCGTTGCCGTGAGCTGTGGTGTAGGTTGCAGACGCGGCTCGGATCCTACGTTGCTGTGGCTGCGGCGCAGGCCAGTGGCTACAGCTCCGATTAGACCCCTAGCCTGGGAACCTCCACATGCCGCGGGTGCGGCCATAAAATGACAAAAGGCAAAAAAAAAAAAAAAAAAAAAAAAAAAAAAG
>PVHT020000230.1:29457885-29480718 GCA_004024745.2 Catagonus wagneri | reverse complement strand
ATCCGACTAGGAACCATGAGGTTGCGGGTTCGATCCCTGCCCTTGCTCAGTGGGTTAACGATCCGGCGTTGCCGTGAGCTGTGGTGTAGGTTGCAGACGCGGCTCGGATCCTGCGTTGCTGTGGCTGTGGCGCAGGCCAGTGGCCACAGCTCCGATTAGACCCCTAGCCTGGGAACCTCCACATGCCGCAGGTGCGGCCCTAAAATGACAAAAGGCAAAAAAAAAAAAAAAAAAAAAAAGAAATTAAGATTTAAGATTGCACCTCATAGGCCCAAGTGGGTAACTGAAATAAACAACTTTGGGTTTTCCTTGTTGCCTGAAGTTCTATCAACAGCTGACTCTGAAAATCCATCTTTGCTCAGAGACGGGGAATTTGTACACTGTATCCGGCCACTCTGATGTGAGCAGGTGAAGTCTGCGTGACAGCCCACAAGTCCTGCAGAAACTACAAAACAAACTTCAACATACCATCAGGCTTTCTGGGGTCAAGTGTCATAGGTATGTATGTAATTCTGCCACTGGGACATTTATTAGCCTTTCAATTCACTGTCTCGGCTGTATTTTAGGTGACATGTCGGACAGCTAACGCTTGTGTCATGGTGGCGATCTAGGGCTCTATCTCCATGAGTGTGTGGGTTTCCCTCAGGGGATTAACGCCATGTTTTAAAAAATAATAAACTCTTTGGTTTAAGAAGCAGATGGTTAGGACTGGTGTCTTTGCTGTGAATGAGCCCATAAAAGGGGTACTTCTTGGTCCGGAGTGGAAGATAGCTTGGCTATTAAGGTCTGAACTTACGCTCTCAATAGCCTGAGAGAACTTATAAGAGGATAATAGTACAATTGAGTAGAAAAAATTCAAGGGTTTCAAAGTGGATAAACAGACTCTTTCTGATAGTCAATAATCCAGGATTACAAGTAGTTTTGCTGAGTGGTTCAAGGCAAAGACTTTGTGTCATAGGAAACTGGATTCAAGTTCATGCTCAGTCATTTATTTGTTACTAAGTTATTTGATCTTTAAAAGCCTCATTTAAAAGCAATGGCAAGAGTTCCTGTGTGGCTCAGTAGGGTTAAGGATCCAGCATTGTCACTGCAGTGGCTTGGGTCGCCACTGAGGCACAAGTTCAATCCCTGGCCTGGGAACGTCTGCATGTTATGGGTGTGGCCCCATAAAACCTAACAAACAAACTAAAAATAAAAGCAATGGCACGATAACATGACAATGTGGTTAATAGTTATGATTATCCGGGATGCCGGTAGCTGGTGTGACATGACACGCAGAGGTGATGTCAGATGAAGGGCTTATATAGGAGACAGAGATTCAGGAATAATGATTGTATAAGATGAAACTAGAATCATGGGGTTGGGGGAGCAAAAGATCCAGAAATTAAAACAAAAGGTGAGGTTTCATATATCTCTATGTCAGCATCATATCACACACCCTGCAAAAGTGGCGCAGAAGAGGAAGAGTCAGAAGTATTCAATACATAGGAAGCTACAAACAAGAGGAGCAAGAACTATGTAAAATTAACAAGAGGGTTTCACGCAGAATCTTGAAAAGTGGCAAGTGGAAAAAGCTTATTTGGTACAGCCTGTTCTGCCATATTCCATTCCATATTTTCAGTGTGTCTGGGGACCTCTGTGTTGTAAGTGGAATATTTAGCCTGGCTAATAACAACCATAAAGCAAGCAATTAATCCTTAATATATTGGAAAGGAGCGGCCTCCCCATAGGTAGGTATTTCCTTAGATGAGTGGTAGAACAGTTAATCTTTATTGTAAGTCACCAGCATGTTAGAATAATTTATCTTGGAATGGATTCTTGCAATCCCCGCTGTTCTCTTCCTTATATCTAGTAACTGTCACGCTGTGTGACTACGTGGGTCTATTCTGGCTTGAGGAAGGACCCAATTCAAAGGAGAGTAGGGGTCCATTTCCAAGGAGAGGCGTTTCCTAACAAAGCCCTGCAGGGGGCGGTGGGGGGGTGGATTTCTACCTCTGCATTTTCCTAGAAAAAACTTCAAGATGCCACCTCATTCAGCTCTTGTTCAGAAGGCAATCTTGTCTGTGCTATTAGAGATATACTAATTAGCATGCCTAATTGCAAGGCCGTGTGAATCGCTTCAGAAGAAAAAAAATTTTTTTAAATCTTCCTACAACAAAGGCAAAAAGAGAGACAAATTGACAATCACTTCCCACGCTAGGGTGTGATAAACCTACCAGCTGGATTGAAACACACTGATTTCAGATTTCAATTCCCCCAGTGTTAAGATGAATGTTCAAAATCGGGTGCATTCAGATTTCTCATTGTATTCTTTTACCACAAAGACAGGCAGTTGGAAGGGAAAATAAATTTTAATAAAATATGGATTCTATTAAATAAATTGGCTTGTAGCCTGGGATCTGCCTTTCATTGAGGTGATGGTCATTTAGGGTCTCTTGACTTCTGTCTTGAAGAGAGGGTGTACTTGTTCAGCGGCTTTGGTGTTACTACTACAGGGGCCCGTTTGTCTTCTAGAAATTTAGAGTTCATGATCATTTCAATAACATCTTTGAGTGAGTTCAGTGTGCAAGAGAGGGAACACAGCGTGGAGGTCAAATGGCGGCTTCAGTGCCCTTTGATCTAACCTGTACAAACAAGGTCAACTGTCCAGGGAGCTCGGACCCTGGCACGGAGTCCCTGCTCTGCCTCATGCTGCCTGTGCCATCCCTGTGCCTCAGCTTCCTTAACTGTAAAATGGGAGTGAAAGTGACGGTGCCCTCCTCATAATTTCCCGAGGCTTAACTGAATGGATATTTGCTGAGCAACATCAGAACTGCATCTGGCACCTGATTGCATATAAGTGTTTGTTAAATAAAAAGAAGCCTTGGTCTCTACAAGCCCATGACAACAGTGTGACCTGCAGTTGGGGCACTGCTGCCCAAGTCCCTGTGAAGAGTTTATGTTCAAAGCATTTTAGGCACTGACTTTCACCTCTCGCAGCTTCAAGTCCCCACACACCCTGCTGGCTGCCAGCCTTGACCTGCTGCTGAAATACCTGTAAATAAGGCCACAGTGTCGCCCGAGAGAATTTCTCTGGAATTGTCTTATTTGACCCCTTTTACTTCTCAGAGAACAGCCACAGACTGTCCCCTCTCCCATGTTATGGAGACAAGGCCTCCCACCCATCATCCTTTCTGCCTTCCTCCTCATTCCTCACTCAGGTCTGTTTCCTTTCTCCCTCCCTGGGAACCCGACGCCACTACAAAACTGAGGACTGAAGATGCTCCTATGTCTGTATCTTCTACGCCTTCCCCCCAACACCCCTTCAAAATCATCCCTTTCCTCCTCAGAAAGCCTCTCCCTCAGTGTCCATCTCACTGGACTCCGTGAATGAAAAGCGTTTGCCATCAATTCCCTATTCCCTGAGGGTAAGTGACAGAGGTGGGTCTAATTTGGATCCATTCACTATTAATTCATTAAACAAATATTTACTAAACTCAAAGAAAGGTGTTGGAGAAAATATGCATTGTTTTCTCCCATGTTCATAGAAATGGGAGAGAATTAAGCACGTAGTTTCTATACGATTTTCTTTCATTATTTTATGTCTTCATATTTCCAAATTAGTCTTTAAAGGCTTGTGACGGTTTTAAAACACGTCTCTCAATGCACTATACTCCTTGATCAAGAGGTGTGGTACAGCGGGTTAAGAATCTGACTGCAGCAGCTCGAGTTGCTGCAGAGGCAAGGGTTCAATCCTCGGACCAGTGCAGTGGGTTAAAGGATCCAGTGCTGTTATACCTGTGGTCACAGCTGCAGCTAGGCTTTAGTCCCTGGCTGGGGAACTTCCATATGCCATGGGTGTGGCCATTAAAAAAAAAGAGGTGAGTCCAGTTACTCTCCAGGGAAGTATGGGTAAAAGCTTAGAGACTCAACAAACAGAAGCTAAAAACTGAAGATGGTGGAAGTAACACTGCGTCACTTCTGAGGCTGGGTCTTAACCGTTTTACAAGATCTTAGAGGTCACATAGCGTTTACCACCATCCCCTGGGACGCTTGCTTCAAAAAGGCCAACTATCGTGCTGTGAGGAAGTCGAGGAGAGGCCACTCATAGGTGTGCTTGTTGAGGGTCCTAGAAAAGCAGCAAGCAGAGGGCCAGCATTCTTGGGAGGATTCCGAGCCCATCTTTCCAGACACCCATATGATGTCACATAGAGCAGAAAGGAGCCATCTCTCCTAACTGCTGACGGATGATCGAAATAAGAGACTGCTGCGGCTTTAACCACTGTTACAGGGTGGAACTAGGGAACTAGAACACCCACGATACCGCATTACATATCACTCCCTGCCCGTGATCTATAACCCAATCTCCCCTTTCAGGATCCAAGCGCCATCTCCAACAGTCCATCCCCAAATTAGCTTAACTATTTTCACTTGCAGGTTTTATGTGCGTTTGGGTCAGTGGAGGTTTCTCTGTATTGACTGTGGTAAAGGTCTTAAAGGGTCACACGGATTTCATCTGGCATCCTTTGGGCTGCTTTGCTTCCCAAAATAACTTCAAGTAATTCCTCCCCTGAAAGCCTTTGGCAGGTACCTTCCTTCTTATGGAATGACAAGAATACTGCACTTAGAGTCAAGAGAATCGTCTGTGTACCAACCCTACCATGCCTTCTGGGTTTATTGTTTCTTAGCCTCTATTTCTCAATTTCTAAAATGGTATTAGCTAAATCTCCACTAAAATGCACTTCAGAATTTCTATGAAAATGATTTCAAAGGTAAAAAGTACTATACAAACTTTAGATATTGCTATTATTATTAAAGACATATATATCTTAATGGCATATCAGCAGTATCAAGGGGATATTTTAGGGCAATAATTACTAAATTTACTAGACATTCCTAAGGGCTCACTGTGCTTTTAAGTTCTAATCCAACTAATACATGTACAGGTGCAGAACAACTGATGAGAATACAGTTTCGCCGTATTAATATGCGTGCACATTTTACCGGTGCCCTTGAAAACAGATTTCTATTTTGATTTGGAAACAGGTGTTTGGAATGTATTTTGAAATGAGTTGAACAATGCTTATTCATGAGGAATTTTGCATCTTGTGACAGCTGAAGTTAATATTGACCATACTGAATTTTCATACCAGGCCCGGTATTTGAAAGCCGCAGTGATTCTAAAGGTGTCAGTAATTTAGTTATTATCATTAGCACAAGACTCTATGGGACGTTTTAATTGCAGATCATAATGACAGAACATTTATAACACTGTTCATTAATACATTATTTAATGCAAACCTATGAAAAATATAATTGCTGTTAAATGAAGTGTACCAGATAACATTCCAAGAGATTCAATTTGTAATAAAAATAGAGTTGCTTAGTGTTTGAGGATAAGGAGCAGCCTTGGGGAACATCAGGTATAGAACGATTTTTTTAAAGTATGAAAATCACTTTGAAACCTAGTAGTTTGAGCCATGCGCATCAAAAAAATAATACCTAGCAATTCAATATGGTAGAGTTTTACAAATATAGATTCTGAAGGACAATTCTTCCACTATGAAACAGCCATATGCAATTGAGCAGATTATTTAATCAGCTTGAGCCTAAGTTTCCTCAGCTACAAAACTGAGTAGTTATGTAGTACCATCTGTGGCAGAGAAAGTAACTGTTCATATTAAGTCCTCTGTCTCTGTAGTGGTCTCTAATGACATTTTGATCCTGGAATAGTGAACAACTGCCAAATCTCGGGGTCTTAAGACGGCAAAGGTGTACCTGCATCCACTGATGAATGGCTGGGTCTTTGTTCCCAAGCCAGGATCATGTTCACTCTACAACCAAGGCTGACAAGGAATCTTAATCCAGAATACTGATAGCTGTTATGGCAGAGAGAAGGAGAGGAAAGTAAAGTATTTGTCTATTAAAGCCTGTATCAGAAATGACCACATATCACTTTTGGTCTCATTTCATTGGGCCAAACAAGTCACAAGGTTCAAGATCACTGGCGCAGAAAAGCGCATTCACAACCAAATACTTTAGAGCATCCCTTTGACTCCAATATCCCCCTTCTGCTTCATAGACAGAATCCTGTTTCTTAGGATATAAACAGATTCTGCTAAAATGAAGGGTTCTCTTACTGCTGAAGGTAGCCACCTATTTCTGGTCTCTGCTATTGGAGAGGAGCTGCATTGTTTTTGCCTCACACCCTATTTTAACCTTTGTTCTCACAAAAAGACCTACCAACAGCATCCCTGTTTCCTTTTGGAATAACTTTACTTTGCGTTCATGATGAGCCATTCAAACAGGCTATTCTGTCCTCCCCAAAGGGAAAGGTAAACAAGTAAATGAGTCTATAGCAATTGAATTCTCTCTTCTTAGACTCAAAGTACTATTTAAAGTTAAGAGCCAATGAACAATAAAAATCACTGGAAATTTGTGTTCATCAATATGATAGACTAACCAATAGCATAAACTATCCCTATAAAAATCTTCAATTTCTGGACAAATATCAAATTATTTTGAATGCACAGAGGTGACTGCAAGGGGGTTAAAAAAAAAAAAAGCTTTGATGAAAGAAATTGAGATAAGTGACAACCAGAGCACTGAGTATTACAATTAATACTAACGCAGCTCTGAGGGAATGAAGAGATGTGAGGTACTGGACCAGTAACCACTGGCTCTTACTGGGTTCTCACTCACATATTGCATTCAGTCAAAGTCTTAGGTTGATCAAACTAGGAGCTCAGACTACTGCACCAAACCAGAATATAAATTAAAAATAGTTGAGATATTCCACCCCGCTTCCTGGGGCAGCAACAAGGAGTGTGGCATTGCCTAACACTCTGGACAGGTGTAAAGAAGGGACCTTCAAAATAGCTAAAACAGAGTAGCTAAAACAATTCTAAAAAGGAAGCAAGATTTACTTCCCTATTTCAAAACCTATTACAAAACCACAGGAATCTAGACTGACATCAGGATGGAGAACATTTCATCTTCACCCTCATTCTTCATCTTCAATTAGTTTTCAGAAAAGAAACCAAGATAATTTAATAGGGAGAGTAGAATGTTTTAATGAACAGTGCTTGGATAAATGGATATCCATACAGAAACAGATTAATTTGGATTTCTTTCTCAAACTACACACAAATTTAACTCAAAATGACACCAGATCTAAAGATTTAAAACTCTAAAGAGAAGACATAGGAGTAAACCTTTATCACCTTATGTTAGGGAATATTTTCTAAAATATGAAACCCAAACACAAGCAATTTAAACAAAAATAAGGAGAAAAAAGAAGGAGGAGGAGGGGAGGAGAGGAGGAGAAGGAGGGAGAAGAAAATAGAAGTGAAAGAAAGAAAGAGAGAGAGAAAGATAAAGAAAGAAAAGGAGGAAGAGGAAAGCAATCGAAGGAATTCACAAATTATAGAAGAAAATACTAATAAATAATATACTGAAAGTAAAAATACAGGTGGTAGTGGGATGGTTTGGGTGTTTGAGATTAGCTGATGAAAACTACTAAATATATATATATATTTTTTAATCTCACTTTTGCCTTTCTAGAATCTGTTTTCAGTACAGTAACCAGTGGTGTCCTTTCCTGTCAAAGGTCAAGTAAGATCCTATCAGTCCTGTGTTCAAAATCCTGAAGTGGATCCCCATCCCATTCAGATGAACAGCAAGGCCCCTAAGATGGTTAACAAGATGCCAAGTACCCTCCCTGTTATCTCTGGCTCTTTCCTAACTACTCCCCGTCCCGCTCACTGCCACACTGGCTTCCTTTCTTCCTGAGAAACTAACAAAACTCCAAGAACAGTCTCAGTTCAGTTAATCTGCTCTTCCCAATGTCTGGCAGGCTTTTCTCCTAGATCACTAAATACTGTCCTCCCATGCCCCTGCAAGTCAGCAGGTCTTTGCTTGCATGCCACTCTTTCTTCCCTTAAGAGTTAATCTATAAATGCAATCCCCCCTTTCCCTCTGGTACCTTGTGTTGCTTTGTCTAGCACTGATTTTCTCCATCACGGTGGAACAGAGTACCGTGTACTGGTTATCAGTCCCAAAAGAGGACTCCAAACCCCTCTGTCCATTGCATACCGCTATCTGAGTCACCACGGAGAGCACAACACAGTCAAGCCCTGGATGGAATGATGCCCCGCCTACACAAGACAGAGACCCAGCAAGACCAGTCTCCACAGTGGGCATTGGTCCCCCACAGCGAGCGTACAGGTGCCACATTACTCACACATTTTTAAGCAGAGAAAAGAGTACTCATTTTCCTGTAACAAGGGAAGCTATCCCCACCAAGGTGATAAGCCCTCACACAGGCTGTGTGAGCTCTTTATCTCTGGGTTGGAAAGCATTCCAGGTCCAGGGCTGAGAGGGGATCAGAGACAGCACGAGGCTATCTTTTCCTATGATAAACTTATCATCTTCTAAAACAAAAAAATATTACTTATTTATATTTCTGTGCATGTGTTTTTACACCAAAGCATAAGTCTTATAAGGATAAGTCTTATAAGGTCACACACTGTTATCTCTTTTGTTTACTATTATTTCTGAAAAATATTGAAGAGGTATTGGCTTATAGCACGTACTCAGTAAGTATTTTTATGAATGGACCTGAATTTCCAAGTATTAATAAGAATATAGAAAAACAGAAACTCAATTACATTGTTAATTGGTATATTAGTTGTGACAAGAACTTTAAAGAGAAATTTGGCAAAGCCTGCAGTCAGTATTCTCAGCAACTTAGCAATTTTCTTCTAGAGGGAAAATTATGAAAAAAGAGCAACATTGTCACTGGAAAAAAAACAGATATGACTTACCTTTTTCTTCAATAGTGAATTATATAAATAAATTGATTTATTCAATGAAATACTATGGAAATACTAAAATGAGATAAGGAAAAATCTACATGTATAAAAATTTAAAAATCATATTAGATGAGAAAAGCTAGTTGGATACCTGTACATACAGTATGGTTACCTTTATTTGAATGTAAAAATATAAACTATAAATCCCTTATTGATATCGTATTAATACTCATATATGGTAAAATACAAAGCATGAATGGAAATGCTATAGACCAACTTCAGGACAAGAGCAACCTTAGGAAACACAGCAGGATGAGGATTTAGTTGTGTCTACAATATTTTTTAAAAATATATATTTGAAGGAGTTCCCATCATGGCTCGCAGTTAACGAATCTGACTAGCATCCATGAGGATGCAGGTTCAATCCCTGGCCTTGCTCAGTGGGTTAAGGGTCCGGCGTTCCCATGAGCTGTGGTGTAGGTGGCAGACACAGCTCAGATGGTGCATTGCAAGTATTTGAACACTTATTATTTTGTATTTTTTTTCTTTTTTTACAAATTTGGAATACTTTGTAATGAAAGCAACAACAACAAAATGACACATGAGTGGGATCACTGAGTCCCAAAGGCAGTAACCTAAGAGTACACTTTTGGGGTTTTCTGTTCCTACTCCCAGATCCCAGTTATACATTTCCAGCTGATCTTTCCGAGCCTGGTTCTTAAGCTTTGCAGGCTTCCTTGATTGTCTGTGGAGTGGTCCTTGACATTTATAAAAAAGCTATGGGAGAGAAGTACGGAGGCAGCCAGTGTGTGCTAGACCAATTCTGAAGAGTTAATGAACTTACTGGTCCCTGGGGTGTTGAAGGGGCCATTAAGTGGGGAGTCTAAACATAATTAAGTCGCTCTCCTCAAAACTGTCAAGGACACTCATCAGTAAGAAAAGAGGTTTGAGACAGGGAAGCTTGACCTTTCAGCTTTTGTCTTTCACAAACTTAATCTATATTTAAAGAAGACTTGTCCTAACAGGGAAATCCCAGACTTAAAGTGAGAAAAAATGTTTTGCAGTCTTGAAACTTTGAAATCCAGCTCTCCAACTCAAAGATACTTTTTATGCTAATTTCTTCTGTAAAAGGCAGGGGACAGTCATTACTTATAAGGCTGATAAAATGAGCCTAAGATAAAATGGAAGTGAAAGAAGTTAAAGAGGAATACAGTTTCCCATAAACAAATTAATATTCCATGTGGATCTGAATGAACAGAAATCAAGAAGTTCTGAATATGAAGAATGGGGGCAGGGAGGCTCTACAAGAAGAGAGGTAAAGAAGCTGGTTTTCTGTCTGGAGATATCCTCTAGACCACAATGCAGGCAGAATACCAAGGAGAGCACCATGGCCCCTCCAAACTGAAAACACAGAGACTGAAACACAGGGAGTAGGAGGTGGTGGCAAAATACAAGAGGAGTGAGCTACACAGAGAAGAGCTGCCAAAAATGGAACAGTGTTATACTCAGAGTCATTTGATGAACCTTAAGCTCTAAACAGGTAGGGATCTGGAAGCCAAATGGTTCCAGGAGATTGAAGGCCTAGGAGACATATGAATTCCAACCAGCCAGAGAAAAAGTCTTTGTTGAATATCAACATGCTCAATAGGGACCCCAGAAGGGTTATTCTTGATAACTAAGCTAAGGGAGACCCAGAGTGAAACTATACAAAAGCCACTCTAATAAAGCTTAAAGCAGTCTCAAAACAATTGAGCTTATCCACAAATAACTTGTCTGCCTGTCAAAATAAAGTCCAGCATAGGATAAGAAAATACAACAAAAAAAATGATAAAAAAAATGCAGAAGTACAAATGGCTGTAATCAAAACAAATTGCTTGACATGAAAAGAAGTGGAAAAAGTGATCCATAACTAGAAAAAAAAAATCAGTTAACAAATATACTCAGATGACAGAGATGACAGATTTAACAGAAAAGGGCTTTAGAATGACTATTATAGACAATATGATTAGATTTAATTTTATTATGTAAAAGTAAATAAACATATAAAGAAAACTAGTCAAAAGAAATAAAGAGAACAAAGTAGAGTTTCTAGTTTTGAAAAATAGGTATCTAAATTTAAAAAGTAATTAGATGGGATTATCTGCAGATTAGATACTGCAGAAGAAAATGTCAATGAACCTGAAGGCATAACAACAGAAATTATCCAAATTAAAGAATCAAACAAAGTATGAAATATCCTATTGTATGTATAACAGGGATACCATAAAGAAAGAAGAGAGGTGAGAGGAAAACGTTTTGAAGAAATAAGGCAGAAAGACTGATGAAAACTATACCCCTACAGATCCAAGAAGCTCAGTCAATCTTAAGAGGGATAAAAACAAAGCAAACCAAACCAAGTTAATCATAACTGACTTGCTAAAAAACAATGTAAAGGGATCTTTAAAAACGGGCTAAAGAACAATGGGCTTGCTGAAGCAAACTGCCACGCTGTGAACTTCCCAGGGAGAGGATCACATGGCGGGAAACTGCTGCCTCTAGGACGCTGAGACCACCTGCAGCTAACAGCCAGGAAGAAGTCTGAGCAGTCCACCTTACAGCTGAAAGAAAAGGAATCCTGCCATCACCCTGAGTGAACTTGGAAGGAGACTCTTCCAGTCTTTCCCTGTCAGGTCTCCAGATGAAAATCTGATTTTTTGGGGCAACTTGATAGTAGCCCAATAGACGCTAAAGTTAAGCTTTGCCAAGACTCCTGACACAGAAAAACCATGAAAAAATGAACAGGTGTTATTTTTAAAATTTTATCACAGTATAGTTGATTTATAATGCTGTGGCAATTTCTGCTATAGAGCAAAGTGACCCAGTCTTTCATAAATAAATAAATAAATAAATAAATAAATAAATAAATAAATAAATTTATTTTTATATATACACACATTCCCTTTCTTATATTATATTCCATTATGGTCTATCCCAAGAGAAACCGGATATAAATGGGCATTATTTTAAGCTACTAAATGTGTTATAATTTGCTACATTGTCCAGAAATCTCATATCCCTGATATTTGATACATGAAATGAATGATTAGAATATAGAAAAACAATTTTTTTTCTTTCTATAAAGCTTGAAATTCAAGCTTTATTTTTCTTAGTCACATTTAAAGAAAGCCACTTTGAGATGCAAACTTGTTCACTGATATCTTTGTCTATGGAGTATCCATTTTTCTTTTGTTGGGATAGGAATTACAACCTGTTGTAATGGTTATACAGACTTCTGGTGAACAGAACATACAGGTTTCTCTGCTCATACTGTTTTCTCCTAATATATCTCTGAAATGTTAGGTATTATTATGGTTGTCTCTATGAAGGCAATATCTGAGGAAAGAGTTGGCTGCTAATTTTTCTAGTCCGTAATCACCGGTCCACCCTAAATTGATCTTCTTTTACATTCAAGCACAAGCGTATTTTATAAGAAGGTGGCAAATCTTTGGTTGCCCTGGGGAAACTTAAATGGGTAAATCTTCTTGTAATGTTTCTCTGTACATAATGAGATTATTAAGCAGCCTAGGCAGTCTCTAACCTAAAAAAAAAATCCTAAATGATAAGACTAAACTTTGTTTTGTTCATTTTGAGTAAGTCATCTCTAATTCATACTGAATGAAGAGATTTATAATGAGTTCCTACTCTGGGTCACTTACCCTGTTATACTAGAGGCACAATGATAACCAAAATACCACCTCAATCCTTCGGGGGCTTATAAACAATCTGAAGTTTAAAAAAAGCATACACAAATATAACACTCTTTCTTGGGAAGCATCAAATCATAAGAGAATAATGACTACCTCTTGAAATCAAAAGGATGGAAACTCAATTGCTGAGTCATTCCTTTGTATCTAAAACCCTCCAAGGGGTTTTTCAACCCCATCTGAATTTCAGGACACATTGTATTGGTCAAGGCAATCAAGGCTTAAAGATTTGAGATAACTTTCCCAAGATCACACAGTTTATAAGGCACAGACTCAGAGGATTCTCAGATTTGCCAGCCATCAAATCAATGATTTCTCACCAAATCACAGAACTATGGTTCTACTCCATGAGAAAGCGATAATCCGATTACATGAAATTTTCAGGCCCTTTGCAGGTTTTTTCAGGTAATTTTGGCTGATGAACATCAAGTTTACTTTTAAGAGACAGATTCAATATTCACAAATTACAGCATTCTCCTTAAATACCCTGTCATGTGAAATCCCAGGTATTTCTCTAACAAAGTTGGGTTACCTGAAATTAGCAGAGAATTGCAATTTGGGCTCTGGAACCATGGTGAGCCCACGGCAACTCCTCGCAGAGCAAAGGAGATCAGTTTTATACAGAGGAAAAAGAAGCTGGGAGGGCTGCAGTGAATGAAGAGTTCCTGGCTCTCCCCCCACTCAGACTTGCCCAGGAAGAAGAGGAATCTTTCTTCTTCCATTTGGGCTCTGCTGTCTTCACAGGGCCTGAGAGCTCCCCCTTCTGGTCTCCCAACTCTGTTTATGGGGGTTTCTGTTCATTTTTCCTTAAAATTCTTACAAGCTACTTTTCCTCCAGTTTTATAACAAACCACATTCTTACACTTTCGTGTGTTGAATGAATTTTCTCGTTAATCAGAAATTATTCCTCTCATCTTATACCAAAAAGTTTTTCTTTTACAACCCCAGGTCAACAGTTGTCTTTATCAAATCTTTCTAATCCTCCCAGGCTGTATTAGTTGCCACCACTTTCCTTGTTGCACGGAACTTTTTATTTGCGTCTAGTGTGCATTAATTCCATTATATGGGTCCTGCTATCTTTATGACCGGATTGAGATATTTCTGAGGACATGTCCAACTTCAACTTCCTTGCACATCTAGCCGGGCTTCTCACAGTGTGTGCTGCATGGCTGATGAAATGCAGCTGCAGAACTGAGACACACATTTATTTATTTTTTTTCTAGGGCCACAGCCGCAGCATATGGAAGTTCCCAGGCTAGGGGTTGAATCAGAGCTACAGCTGCCAGCCTACACCACAACCAGAGCGACACGGGATCCGAGCCGCGTCTGTGACCTACACCACAACTCACCGCATCGTCGGATCCTTAACCCACTGAGCAAGGTCAGGGATTGAACCCATGTCCTTGTGGATATTAGTCAGGTTCGTGATCCCTGAACCACCACGGGAACTCCAAAACACTATTTTGAGAGTTAAAGGCCCTAGACTTGGTATCTGCTCATTTCCTGCCCTTCCATGCCAGGTAAGTTAATTTATCCTCAATAATTTTGCCAAAAGTATGCAACATTATTGTTGAATACTGATTTTTTTCTGTTTATTACCAGTATAAACTTAGTTAGAACAGTTAAGCTGTCCAAGGTCTACTTTCCCCAGCCATACAGTAAACACCACTTACACAAAATGGTTATATGGGTACGTAATAAAATCCTTCGGGTTATGACATGTTTAATAAATGCCAGTTGTTTTATCAGGGCAGTGGAATGTGTCCCTGGCTGGTGTCTCCAGAACAGCCCACAGTGAGCAGTTCAGACTTCCAGGGAAAAATCCTCCATAGATAATGAGGAAAAGGGGGTGGCCTCTCAAACAAAAGACCTGGTTTATCTCCTGCTGTACCAAGTCTTTATCACATGATCCAAAGCTAATCGGATAACTGAGAAATATAAGGAAAATAAAGTCTAATTTGTGTCCTTGAACAATTTTTAAGAGGATAAAATACATCAAAATAAAAGGCTTATCTCTTTTGAAGTAAGCTTTAATAAATACCATCAATATTATTTTGGATTAAAAGGGTTAAATCTATTATTTATTTTGCCCCCAAATCATTTGATTTTTAAACAAATAACTCTTTAAAACAGCTCATAATTTATGCAGAAAAAAGCATGCTACTATCCCCTTAAGACTCGTTCAAAGAAATCACTGATTTTTTTTTTCCAATTGGCTAATTGATTTTAAGCGCTTAGTCAGTGCAAGTAACATGTAACTAGTTAATTAGCTTACTATCCAATGCTTCTCTATGCTGCTCCCTGGAGAGTAATTAGAAAGTGGATTTACAATCTTCGATGCATTACAATAGTAACAGTAGAAGAAAGCCAAGGGATTTATATTTTGAAAAAAACAAAAATGCACAAGTGAGAGCCTCAGAAAAATAGATTCTAAATGCTGGTTCTCTAGGAATAATTTGTTTTGGTTTAACATTTTTATTACACAGTATAGAGGAAAGTACATATAACTAACTAAACATATTCATAATCTTATCACTTATACCCATTATTAATAATCCCAAGCATTCTGCTCTAGAATTCATATAAAAAGCACACACACACAAACACTTCCAAAATAAAAATGTATTGATCCATACAGCATATTTATGTCGAATGTCCACTGTGCGTCTGATACCATGCTTTGGAAGACAAATATCTGTGATATATGATCTCTTGAAAAAGAATGGGGTTGTTCCCGTTGTGGCACAGCAGAAACAAATCCGACTGGTATCCACAAGGATGCGGGTTTGATCCCTGACTTCACTCAGTGGGTCAGGGATCCAGTGTCCCGTGATCTGTGGTCAGATCCTGCGTTGCTTTGGCTGTGGTGTATGCCAGCAGATGCAGCTCTGATTCTATCCTTAGCCTGGGAACTTTCATATGCTACGGGTGCAGCCCTAAAAAAAAAAAAAAAGAAAACGGAAAAGAGTGGAAAAATAAACATTAATCAAATAATTACCCAACTAGAGGCATAATTACAAAGAGATAAGCAATCAGTAAGAAATCTATCCATTACTCTGAGAGTGTTTAACAATGAAATAGGACTCAGGATATAAAGAAATCTTCCTAGAGAAAGTAGTATTTTGAACTTGTATCTAATGGATGGTAAGGATGAAGCAGCAAAGACAGTTATGGCAAGGTTATGAAGCCGTGGACAAGCCCCTGAGTCCTTGTGTTTTGAAGTAAAAGGCTTTTCCTTCAGCCTCCTAGGCCTCCCCTTAATCTCAAAAGGCTGACTCAAGAATTCAGGATGAGGAACTACTGTTACAGCTAAAAACTAGTTAAAATAGTCTCAATAATGTTATGTACTGCCTTGGCCCACTAACTTAACTCTAACTGGCTTTTCACAAATGATTTCTTCCTTGCTTAACTGCTTTCTTTTACTAATGTTTCTTTTTTTAGAGTTATATTTCACCTAGCATTTTCTTTTGTAATTGAAACACCCACCGAACACCCCTTCCAGAGAAAAGGTCAAGGAGGGATAACCCTGAAGACAACCAGAAACCATCACTGGACTGACTGACGCCTGACTTGATGACTCTGAAATGATCTATGGATGGAGAAAAATATAGGCACCTCAATCATAATAATATAGACACCTGTCTTCGAGCTAAACCTAAGAAACCCCTTGCTATCCTCTCTCAAGGCAGGTCACAGTTTTGAGGCATTAGCTGTGGCCTCCTCTGCCTGGCAAAGTAATAAAGCTGTTCCCTCTGCCCAAATCTCTGTCTCCGAGACTTAACTGGCACCAGTGTACAAAAGCTGTGTTTTCGGCTACAGTTAGAAGAGGCAGCCAGAGTTGTAAGCAGGAATCAGACCCGGAAGGCTCTTGCAGAAATGTAAAGACACCTGACTTGCGTCAGAAAAACAATGGGAGTCACTGTTTGTTTGTTTGTCTGTTTGCCAATAAGGACAGAAACACTCAGTTTTACATGGTTTTGATGCGGGAAATATACTGAAGGTACTCAAGAATGGATAAGGGTAACCAAACTGTAATTGTTGAGGAGAAACCGCAGAGTATCTTTAGGGCAAAAGAAGTTGAGGACTAAGTAATTAGATGAATTGGAAAGACCAGAAATAAAATGAGTAGGTCTTGGTGTACAATGAACATGAGGAGAAAGGAAGAGGACAATGTGGAAGAGGACACCTGGGTCACACAAATGATGATATTTAGAAACGGGAAACACCAGCTAAGGCCCAGATTAGCACAGAGAAGGGTCACAGGAACATCAGTTAGCTTGGATATGTCGAATCACACTGATGTGAAATGGTCAAGTATGGAAATGGAAATGGAACTCGGAAAGCAGTTTGGGATAGTAATACAAATTTAGGTATCATCTGAAAAAGAAATGGGTTTTGAAAACGTTAGTGATGGTGCGATGGCCTGGGAGAGAGGAAAAAGCCAAAGAGACGCTCGCAGGATAACGGACAAGGGGAACGTGCAGACATCCACGAGAGGATGTGGTCAAACGGCTAAGGAGCATGTAATGAAATATTCATCTCCACTGTAGCTGAAAAGAATATAATGACACTCATTTCCACTGTAGTTGAAAATTAAAATGAAAACATTAGTGAAACACCTCTTTATATCCATCCTACTGCCACAAAATTAAAAAGCAAGATAAAACTAAGTGTGGGTAAAGATACAGGGGACAGAAGTGTTCATGGAAATGAGCAGATGCAGTCTTTTCACCTATCAATCAAGCACCGTTTAGGGAAGTTGAGTGCATATGCTCCATAAACCAAAAATTCCACCCTTGCATATGTAGTCTTGAGAAATTTCCGCTGGCCCATTAGAGGGCATTTGTCACAAAACTATAGCATTGCTTTCGATACCAGGACACTTTTGACAACCCACCTGTTCATGACTAAGGGACATAAAAATAAAATGCAGTGAATAGCTACTGGATTATATACAGTAGTTAAAAATAAAAACTAAACAGTCATTTAGCCATACAGATAAGCCTTAAGAATCGGTGTACAGTAAAACGGGTGCTGTGACAAAGGATAAAGAGGTAAAATATTTTAAAAGTCAAGCAGTGAACAAAAACTAAGTATAAAATGTGCTCAGTAACTCTGGTAAAGGGAGTTCCCATCGTGGCACAGCGGAAACAAATCTGACAAGCATCCATGAGGATACAGGTTTGATCCCTGGCCTCCCTCAGTGGGTTGGGAATCCGGCACTACCATGAGCTGTGGTGTAGGTCATGGACACAGCTTGGATCCCATGTCGCCATGGCTGTGACTGTGGTGTAGGCCGGCAGTTGCAGCTCTGATTCAACCCCTAGCCTGAGAAATTCCATATGCTGCGGGTGTGGCCCTAAAAAGCAAAAAAATAAAAAAAACAAAAAAACTCTGGTAACATATTTGTCACTTTGCTGTTCACTCTATCGGGAGCTGTTTCAATAAAAGGAGTAAATCAGAAGTCAGATTAGAGTGAGTTAAAGAACAAATAAAAATAAGGGGATGAACTCAGACATGAAGACTGTTATTCCAAGAAGTCAGGTCACTGGAGGAGGATGCAAAGTCAGAAAAGGTTGTTGCTGTTCTTCTGAGACAGGTTTAGGTGGAAAGGTCTAACGGAAGAACCTGTGTGAGAAGGAGGAGGGTGGCAGAGCTAACGTACAGCAGCATCTGCTGTGAGGGAGCATGAAGCACCCTCAAGAGTTTCCTGGATCGTCAGATCCGTGTCCATTTACACGGTGACCATGACAGTTTTTCCACGGCCAGTCTTCAATTTGTTTCAACAAGTACAGGAAAGGAGGTAGTGCCTTAGTTCAAATTCCGCTCCTAACACTCATCAGAATCACAGCCTTGAGAAACCTGTTTAACATTGACTTAGACTAGCTTTCTCACGTGTAAAATAGGACTGATGTCTTATGGCACCCTGTTCACAGGGTGCTTGAAAGAAGCCAGCTGATAAATACTAAGAGATTTGGAATATAGTATACACTCCCTTGAGTGTTCAATCAAAGAAGCATCTGCTCTCACCCTATAAGAAACTCTCCTTGGCTTTAACCTACTGAAAGTAAAAACTTTCTAGAAAATTGAAGATTTCGACCAACCAAAATCGAAGGTAATTTTGAAAATACACAACTTTTATTTTGAGTCAGTGACTTAGAACTTTACTGTGATTTAATATACTTAATATACTACTTAATATTTCACCCACCAGATTCTGATAAATAAATGATAAGCAGAGACACTAGTGAATAAACATTTCTGGATAAGTTTTTTTCCATGTACCACACAACTAAAAGCTGCTTTTGCTTCACTGTACTTGCAAACATGACCTATAGCACAATGTCCTGGCTTGGAAGAGTTCATAATTCAACAACTATGATTGATATCATGAAATAGATTAAACAACAGCCAAAAGAATCAAAACTCCTTCTGATATACACACACAAAACACACATGTGGTGTGTTTTAGGAAGTAACAGTGATACAAACTTGCAAGTATTCTGGCTTGCAGAAGTTTCATTTTCTCATATTCAAGTTTTTATATATCACACCCCGTTTATCTGCTCTTAGCAAAAGTAGACCTAGAATGCAGACTGAAGCTGTGACCACCGGATATGAATATGAGTAACTGTGAGGCCTGAGGATAAGATGAGACTGACTCTGATAAAGCGCACTATGGGCGAGGAGACACTGAAAGGGCCTTGAAAGATGAGAACACATTAGATAAATGAAACAAAGACTTAAGGACTTACTTGTCATGCTTTATAGTGTCATGTTCTTTGTGTGCAACTCTTCCGCCTCTTCATCTTAGAACAATGACTATTGCCATGTATACACAACCCAGAGGGTGAATTTCTTGATAGCACTCAGCCCTGGGTAACAAAAGAGGAAACTGGCCCTGCATCAGAGGAACACTGGCGATGAGAGAGAGGGCGCACAGTTGCTTCTGGGTTCAGAACTTTGCCTGTTGGTCATTACAGTACAGATAAAGCCCAAGAGTCACTACATAATCGAGAATATTTGCAGGGCTAAGCTATCAATAAAAATTGCCTAAAACGAAGAAGCATCTTGAGAACTACTAAACTTTTGAACAAGAGGTATACACTTAGACGAGATGGAGTTACAGCACACAGGGATAAATTAAGGAAGACCTCTGACACTCTACTCAGCTTACACTGGATTGACTTTACCTCCAGGTTCACAGGCTCAGAGAAACTCTCCTATAGTAAGTCCTCAGTTTATCAAGCAGAAAGCACATATCCCAGATGCATAACGGATGACTCATTATGCTGTTATTATTCAGAATTCATCCCATGGTTGGAAACTCCTATTATAATGAATGATGAAACCAAAATAAATAATAACTTCCCAGCTACCCTTGGCAAAATATATTGGCCAAGTACATTCTGGAATCCAATACCTTGATTTTATTACTTATTAATTTGTAGAAAGTCATTAGCTGTGATGGTTTTTCCTAAAATTAGTGTTATTTAATATGCTTACTCTGGATGATTTCATTGTTGCTTTTTGTACTAGCTTTGAAAAGGGATGAATTCCTGAACTGCAGGCATGATTTACGACCTCATGCAAGGAAAGATATGTAAGCATGACAGTGTCTGCTATGGGTCTTGTATCTAAATAATTGAATGTGTGACTTTTTTTGTTGTTGTTAATCTCCTTCTCTGTCAGTGAAATGTAAGATCGGTGAAGGCAAACCAGATTTGTTTCTTTGCTCATAATTATGCCTCTAAAGATAGAGCAGTATTTGGAATAAAAGTATTTTTTAAGTCAAAAAGTAAATAAAACACAGAAACTAAACATGTTACAAAGCTTTGAATTTCTGAGGGGATGGAGACCACAGGAATGGGTAAGTGGGGATTCTCAAAATAAAATGTTCTTCTTAGGTTAAGGGTGGAGCTATGTAGGGGAGGGGGCAAAATATGAGACCAGTGGGAAGAGAAGGCCGAATACCTTTAAGAGCTGCTAAATAAATTTTAAGCATGATATTGTCTTGTCAGGAACCCTGACATGCAAACAATAATGCAATAAAATAAACACAATATTACTAATAGTTGGTGTACAATTTTTGTTGTTTTATAACTGCGATTAAGCACTGTGTCAGTCTAGGGAACACTGCTCAATGGTATACATCACAGAACTTTATTTCTTTTGTACACAATTCTACATTGATAGTTTTCTGGTTAGCAGGTTGCTTTTCTCTCCAGGGTGACTCAGGGACCCTGGTCCTTCCAACCTGTGACTCTGTCATTCTAGGGCCTTAAAGTCTTCATCCAGTAAACAGATGGGGGTGGGAGAAGAACCCCTCCTACTTCACATAGTCACTGACCTGAAGTGACACACATGACTTAGGCTCACATGTTTTTGACTAGAAGGCGTACATGGTTTCCATGCCTCCTATGACCACAAGGAGAAATGAAAAATGTCTTTCTGGTTAAGATAACTGTCTTCTAAAGGCAGATTTACAGTATGGACTGGGGAGCATGGCCATTTAATTAATAGCTACCTTCCTTTGCCACATAATATCACAGTGTTCAAAGCAAGAGTCCTGGTCCCTATGTACATTATCTCCTTTAACCCTAAAAGTAAGAAGGGGATTGGAAAATAAAACTGTCAAGTAATATGTGAATATATACAGAGAACAAGAGAGAGGTGTTAAACCAACTCGGTTTCAAAGTTCCAAGTTTCTGTATTTTTCTACTGTACAATCTCCTCCTCTTGTGCACGTTTTAAAGAAAATACTCAAACTCTATATAAAGCACTGAGCACAATACCAGGAACATGACAAATAAGTAAATATGTGTCATCTAGTATGTCATCGTTGCACATAATCCATATTAAATGACTTCTTTTCTCTAGGCTATCAGCTGCTGGAGCTCTGGGTCCATGTCTCAGTTGTCGTTGCATCTTCAATATACACCATGGGCTTCTTGTGGCAGAGCCTACTACATGTCTACTAAAATCTGTTTTTTATCTCACCTTTTCTTCGATGTGCGTGCGCACACGCACACACACACACACAACGCACCGAGCTATACTCACATTTTCCAGCTTCATTTGCAGTTCTATCTAGCCCTGTGACTAAGCCCTCTCCAGTGATATATGAAGGGAAATTATTTGTGCCACTTGCAGGCCTGGCTCATAAAAACACTTTCAAGGAGTTCCCTTCGTGGCTCAGTGGTTAACGAATCCGACTAAGAACCATGAGGTTGCGGGTTCGATCCCTGGCCTTGCTCAGTGGGTTAAGGATCCGGCATTGCCGTGAGCTGTGGTGAAGGTTGCAGACGCGGCTTGGATCCCGTGTTGCTGTGGCTGTGGCAAAGGCCGGTGGCTACAGCTCCTGTTAGACCCCTAAGCTGGGAACCTCCATATGCTGCGGGTGCGGCTCTACATAAAGGCAAAAAGACAAAAAAAAAAAAATGAAAACACTTTCAACCAGATTCCAGCTGACTGCAGCACTGATGTAGTGGTGATCTGGGAAGCCACTCAGCATGGACGGTAGAGAAGTTGTTGACCGTGATCTGTGAAAGATCACATGAGAGGCTGAGTCCTTCCCTGGACTGTACAATGAGAACAAATCAAACTCCTGTTCTATAGGCATTTGAATTGGGGCTTCTTTATTTCCTGCTGCATGGCCTATACTGACACAGTCATGACCACGCAGGTGCTATCGGGCCTAACGGCTGAACACATGGGCTTTGGGAAGAGACATAAGACCTCCTTTATTCGCCCAGGATTAACCTCCCAGAAGCGACAGAGCTGAGAATTAAACCCAGGTCTACCTCTAACTGAATCTGTCCCCTGTCCTTTGTACAGCACTATCTCTCACACGCCTTTAGTTTTTCTTACCCTACAGCGGTTTCCCACGGGACACCTGCTGTGCCCTTCGGAATTATCATGGAAAAAAACACAACTCTGTTGTTAACTCAGGCTGTGCTTATGGACTTAAACTGTTTAGTCTGACTGATCTTAACACTGAAATTCTCATTCCCAACTCCTTCAAATGTAGGCAGCTGGCAGATTTTGTGTCCTTTCCATTTTATTCACAATAGCAGAATTTCACTCCTATTAAGAAAGTTGGGAGTTCCCGTCGTGGCGCAGTGGTTAACGAATCCGACTAAGAACCACGAGGTTGCGGGTTTGATCCCTGCCCTTGCTCAGTGGGTTAACGATCCGGCGTTGCCGTGAGCTGTGGTGTAGGTTGCAGACGCGGCTCGGATCCTGCGTTGCTGTGGCTGCGGCGCAGGCCAGTGGCTACAGCTCCGATTAGACCCCTA